>JAODAL010086453.1:0-10247 GCA_025379985.1 Phyllomedusa bahiana | reverse complement strand
CAAACCCCCAAAATTCAGGCTGTGTCCTAACCCCTACATTTTTACAGCCACAATCCATGCGAGCTGAGTCCTAACCTACTATAAAAGCCCAACCCATCCAGAGCTGTAGTCCTAACCCACATATTACATCACCACCAGAGCTGTGCCCCTAACCCCTCATATATACAGGAAAACCCACCAGGCTGTGCCAAACCCTAATATATACAGCCACAACCCCTTTCAGGCTGTAGCCCTAACCCTAAAAATATAACAGCCACAATCCATCAGAGCGTAGTCCAAACCCCCAACATATTTAGCCAATCCACCAGGCTGTAGTCTAACCCTACATATATACAGAAAAATTTTCCCAGACTGTGTCCAAACCCCCTACATATATACAGAAAATCCACCCCGGCGGGGCCCCCTAACCACATAATCAGACAACCCATCCGAGCTGTAGCCCCTAACCCTACATTATACAGCCACAATATCCAGAGCTTTGTCCTAACCCAACATATATCAGCCAAAACCCACCAGAGCGACCCTAACCCTACTATAACGGGACAACCCATCCGAGCTGTAGTCCTAACCCCACATTTTAAAGTACAATCCATCCAAGCTGTAGTCCTAACCCACAAATAAATACGGGGACAATCCACCAGACTGTAATTAACCCTACATATATACAGCCAATCATCAGAGTGTACCCCTCCCCCTACTATATACAGCCAAACCCAGCAGACTGTGTCTAACCCTAAATATACGCCACATTTCCATCAGGCTGTAGCAAAACCCTCATATATACATAAATCCTTTCAGAGCGTGTCAAACCCCACTTTTAAACGCCACAATCCATCCAGAGCTTAGTCCAAACCCTCTTTATACGGGACAATCCATCCCAGAGCTTTTTCCCTAACCCTCAATATACGCCACAATCCCATGGAGCTGTACCCTAACCCAAATATATACAGCCACAATCCATCCAGAGTGGTCCTCCCCTAAAATAATACAGTACAATCCATCCAAGGTGTCAAAACCCTACTATATACAGCACAATCCATGCAGAGCGTATTCCAAAACCACATTATACCCCACAATCCAAAGCTGTACAAAACCCTACATAATCGGCCCAACCCTTTTCGGAGCGTATCCTAACCCTACATATATACAGCCACAATCCATCCAGAGTTGTAGTCCTAACCCTACATATATACAGCAAAAACCATCCAGAGCGTATCATACCCCCCAACATTTATCAGCACAATCCATCAGAGCTTTTCCTAACCCACATTAAAAAGCCCAATCCATCCAGAGTGTAGTAAAACCCTCATAAAAGCCCAATCCTTCAGGTGTATTCCTAACCCTAATATTACACCCCACAACCAGCAGACTGTATTCCTACCCCACTAATACACCAAAAACCATGCGAGCGTAGCCCTTCCCTACATTATACGCCACAATCCATCAGAGCTTTAGTCCAACCCTACATTTTAAGTACAATCCACAATTGTATTAAACCCTCATATATGTACAACCTTTCAAGCGTTTTCCTAACCCTAATTATACAGCCACAATCATGCAGAGCTTGTCCTAACCCTACAAATAAGCCACAATCCATCGACTGTAGCCAAACCCCCCCAAACCCCCCAAAATTCCCCAATTTCCCCAAGCTGTAGCCTAACCCTAATATATAAGACTCCCCAGAGCTGTGCCCTAACCCTACTTTATATATCCACAACCCATTCAGAGCTGTATCCAAAACCCAAATTTTTTTTACAGACAACCATCCAGGCTGTAGCCCCAAACCCCTACAATATAGTAAAATCCATTTCAGAGCGTAGCCCTACCCAACTATATACAGAAAATCCATAGAGCTGTAGTCCAAAACCCAAACAAATAGTACAAAAAACGGGCTTTTTGCCCCAAAAACCCTACTATATACACCCAAAATCCAGGGGGAGCGTAGTCCTAACCCACAATTAGCAACAATCCTTTCAACCCTGTACCCTAACCCTACATATATCCCCAAAATCCACCCGGGGTAGTCCTCCCCCACATATAAGGGGACAATCCATCCAGAGCGTTCCAAAACCCAATAATACAGTGACAATCCATCAGAGCTGTAGCCCCCTAACCCTCATTTTTTCCCCGGGACAATCCTCGAGCGTAGCCTAACCCTACATATTCAGCCACAATCATGCAAAAGCTGACCCCCCTTTCATAAAATTACACCCCAAAAATCCAGCGAGCTGAAACCCCAAACCCCCCAAATTACAGCCAAAACCCCTTCGGAGCTGTAGTTCCAAAAATATATTTACAGCCCCCACAATCCACCCGACGTACCCTAACCTACATATAAGGACAAACCATCCAGGCTGTAGCCCAAACCCTACATATTACACCCAACCATCAGGCGTAGTCCTAACCCTACAATAATACACCAAAAAACAGGTGTACCTAACCCACATTATAAGCCACTTCCACGGAGCGTGTCCTAACCCACATATTACAGCCCAACCCATCCAGGTGTAGTCCTAACCCACATATTACAGCCAAAAATCCATCAGAGCGGGTTTTCAAACCCCTAAAAAACAGAAAAACCGGAAGAGCTGTATTACCTACTAAAAACGCCCCAACCTTTCAGACTGTGCCCAACCCTACATATTAAAGCACAATCCACAGAGTTGTATCCAAACCCCTAATATTAGTCACAATCCTTAGAGCTGTAGTCTAACCCTATATATCAGCCCAATCCATGCAGAGCGTGTCCTAACCTACTTAAAGCCACAATCCATCCAGAGCTGGTTAACCCAAAAAATTTTTACAGGAAAATCCCCCCCCGAGCTTTTCCCCAAACCCTTTCATATAAAGCCCCTTTTCTTTTAGGCTTGTTCCCCAAAATTTTACGCCAAAAACCAGCGAGCTGTAGTCCTAACCCTACATATATAGTCACAATCCATTCAGAGCTGTAGCTCTAACCCTACTATATACGCCAAAACCAGCAGACTTTTTAGCCCAAAACCCATACAATTTTTGAAATCCCAATTTCCACCAAAGCTGTAGCCCCAACCCACATATTTCAGCCACAACCCATGCGAGTGTAGTCCTAACCCTAATATATAGCACAATCCTTTTCAGAGCGTATCCAAAACCCAAATTTATAAAAGCCACAATCCATGCAGGGCTGTCCCCCCCCCAACCCCCCCCCCCCCCCCCCCCCCCCCCCCCCCCCCCCCCCCCCCCCCCCACCCCCCCCCCCCCCCCCCCCCCCCCCCCCCCCCCCCCCCCTTAACCCCCCCCCCCCCGCCCCCCCCCCCCCCCCCCCCCCCCCCCCACCCCCCCTAACCTACAATATACACCACAATCAATCCGGGCTGTACCAACCCACAAATTAAAAGTGACAATCCATCCAAGCGTAGTCCAAACCCCCCAACTTATACGCACAATCCTGCAGACCGAGTCCTAACCCTACATATTAAGCCCAAAATCCATGGGAGCTTATTTCCCTAACCCTACATATATACAGCCACAATCCATGCAGAGCTGTAGTCCTAACCCTACATATATACAGCCACAATCCATCCAGAGCTGTAGTCCTAACCCTACATATATACAGCCACAATCCATCCAGAGCTGTAGTCCTAACCCTACATATATACAGCCACAATCCATGCAGAGCTGTAGTCCTAACCCTACATATATACAGCCACAATCCATCCAGAGCTGTAGTCATAGCCCTACATATATACACCCACAATCCATCCAACTGGCCCCTCCCCCTACTATATGCCCAAAAAACCTTCAATTTTGACCTAACCCAAATATATGTCACAATCCATTCAGAGCGTAGTCCCAAACCCCTACATTATAAGCCAAAATCCATGCGGCTTTTGTCCAACCCCCTACATATATACAGCCACAATCCATCCAGAGCTGTAGTCCTAACCCTACATATATACAGTGACAATCCATCCAGAGCTGTAGTCCTAACCCTACATATATACAGCCACAATCCATGCAGAGCTGTAGTCCTAACCCTACATATATAACCCCAAAAAAATCCATGCGGCGTACCCAAACCTAAAATTTTTAGTCACAATCCTTTCAAGCTGTACTCAAACCCCTAATATTACGCCAAAATATGCAGGCTTAGTCCTAACCCTACATATATAGTCACAATCCATTCAGAGCTGTAGTCCTAACCCTACATATATACAGCCACAATCCATGCAGAGCTGTAGTCCTAACCCTACATATATAGTCACAATCCATTCAGAGCTGTAGTCCTAACCCTACATATATACAGCCCACCCAAAGGCTGTACCTAACCCTACATATAACAGCCACAATCCATGCAGGCTTGTGTATAGCCCAATATATCAGCCACAATCCATGAAGGGCGTAGCCCAACCCCCAAATAGTCATAATCCATTCAGAGCTGTAGCTCTAACCCTACATATATACAGCCACAATCCATGCAGAGCTGTAGTCCTAACCCTACATATATAGTCACAATCCATCCAGAGCTGTAGTCCTAACCCTACAATTAAGCCACAACCATGCGAGCTGTGTCCTAACCCAAATATAAGTCAAAACCACCAAGCTGTAGTCCAAACCCCTAATATTACAGTGCAATCCTCCAGAGCTGTACCCTTAACCACAAAATACAGCCAAAACCCTGCAGGTGTGTCATACCCCCTAAAATATATATACACATATACATTCACTCCATCCAGAGCTGTAGCTCTAACCTTACATACATACAGTCGCAATCCACGCAGAGCAGTAGCCCTAACCCTCCACATATACAGTACAGCCCCCAAACCTATCCGTTTTGAATATTTCCCGGGCCCATAAAGACCCTTAGGCCCCCTTGTAGGAATTTAAGACTTGAATGGAAACCAGGGTCATTTTGTCAAAAGACCCGGGTTTCCCCGTCATCAATTCGTTCCAGAAACTGTGCATTTTCAATTTTCAGCTGCTGGAAATCCACCTCATTCAGCACTTCACCCATCTCCTCCTTCTGTCAAACAGTGAAAATGATGTTGAAGAGGCAAACCAGCATATCAATAGAAACCCTCCCATGTGATGTGGATGTTAACTTTTATATCCAGGACTGTGAACAAGTAGGAAAGGTGAGTGGTGAAGGGCACTGCTACCCAAGAGGAACCTCATTCTTCAGCTCACACCTGTAATAAACCCATGAAGGACACCAAGCTGCGTAGAGAATGTCCTACAGATGGAAGAGTCAGACGTGGAGCTCTTGGGTCAATATCTCTGTGGTAATTTAAAAACCCAGTAACCCCTCATAAAAAAAGTCAAACATTATTATAGAGGGGGAGGGGGGGCTCTGGCACCTCAGGGGATAAATTCCTGGATATTAGTGAAGGAACCATGAAATCTGCACGGGAAACTAACTTTCTGGCAACTGTCCATGAGCTTCAGCACAAGAGAGGGTCAAAATGTAAATGAAACCTGGAGTTAGTCCTGCCCTAAATCCAGCAAAGCTACAAACCACAGGGCTGGAGAGAAGCGCAGAAGAAAACATTTCTCAAAGGCGTCAAGAAGATAGGGAAACAAATTTGTAGCAAGGATTTGGGGTTAAACTCAGTGCAAAGGTTGGGGCAACCTTAAATATAGGCACTGTCTGTTTCACACTGACGATTATTAGGATCCTCTTGTCTCTTTGCACTTCTTTCATTAAACACAATATCGAATAGTAAAACTGTCTTTGTTGCCCTTATAACAAAGGAAGTTTAGTGTTGAAGACTTATAAATGTGTCCGTGTAATTAAAACAAAAATACCAAAAAGTAGGCAAATGTATGGACACAGTCACACATATAATTGCACAGTGTCAGTCTACAGCTGCACAGCCCTGCCATAATAGTAAACTTATACTGTGGGTAAGAGCTGGATGTGATCCGCTGATGTAACAGCAGTTGCTAATCTCCATTACCTGCACATGTGAAGATCACTAGAAGATAGGATACCTGCTTCAGGGATTTGACTTTTTTTTTTTGAAAATTTTAATGTGCATTCTTTAATTGGTTTATCCCCAATGTCCTGGAGGAGACAAAATTAGACTTTATATACAGTGTATACCATCCTGTACCCCAATTGTTATTCATAAAATTAACCTCTCCATATCCAAAATTTGCTCCCCAAAATTTATACATCTTGGACATTTGGTCTTTTCCCCTTTTCTCCCGTAAAACTACCTGGGCATGTGTTTCTTTTTGATTTACCCCCGTCCTCAATTAAAATTAAAATCTAATTATGTTGCCTCTCTATATTACACTCTGCCTTCCATTATTTATATCATGTTCATCTCTCCATATTCAACATGGATGGGAACAAAGGATATATGTGTGTGATCCTTTATGTCTCCATTTTAATGTATTAGTTAATGTATTAGTTAGTATATACCTCACATACCTATGTAATACAGCATGTAAAAGCTGTCTGTATATCTCTTGTATGTTAACAAAATGGCCGCCTGTAGTCGTTTGTAGAGATCCTCGTGTAATCCAAGATGGCACTTCCTCTGAAGTTACACCTGTGTTTAGACATTCCTGAGCTGTGAGGAGAGGTCTGTAGATAAGGATGTACCAATAGACACTCACAGCCAGGTCCATGTGATGTTTTTTATCTACTAATTTGCAAAAGTGTAAAAAAAAGCTGCCATTTTGTGAATAAAGCAGAAAGCATTTTCACAGCAACAGGGCATGTTGTGATTCGTTTTCTCGGTGCACCCTTTGTTATTTTTAAGCTAATTTGGACCCCACAAGCATAGAATAGCCCCTTTGAGGCTATTTCCATATCAACCCTACTTTCAAATATGTGACACATACTTCTTCATATCCTACTCTGTTCCCCATTATATTGTCTCTATATTCCACCCTGCTGCCCAACACATTATCTATGTCATGTATACCTCTTCACATCTGCCCTACTCCTCAATACACTACTTGATATGTATCTTCATATCCCAAGGCGGTCTCTAAAGTATTATCTATGTCATATGTACCTCTAAATCAGCCCTGTTTCCCAATATACTATCTATGTCATGTGTATCTATTCCTGATTTACCCTGCTCCACAATATAATATTTAATTTACATCATGTGTGCCTCTTCATACTCCATCCTGCTTCCCAATGTATTATCTGTCATGTGTACCTGTCCATATCCACCCTACTCCCAAAAAATACTATGTGATGTGTCTCTCCGCATCCCACACTGCTTTCTAATATATTATCTATAGTATGTATACCTCGCTATATTCACCCTGCTTACCAATATATTAGCTACAGTTATGTTGTATGTGTCTCTCCATATCTGGCCTACTCCCCAATATACTATATCATGTGTATCTATTCATATGCACCCTGCTCCCCAATACTATATACTATATCATGTGTATCTCTTCATATCCACCCTACTCCCCAATATACTATATCATGTGTATCTCTTCATATCCACCCTACTCCCCAATACAATATACTATATCTCGTCTTGACTACTGTAACTCCTTGCTAATCGGTCTCCCTCTTGGCAAACTCTCCCCTCTCCAATCTGTCCTGAATGCAGCAGCCAGGCTCATCTTTCTCTCTAGCCGCTATACTAATGCCTCTACCCTGTGTCAGTCACTGCACTGGTTGCCCATTCAGTACAGGATACAATATAAATTCAGCACTCTCACCCATAAAGCTCTCCACACCGCTGCCCCCCCCTACCTCACCTCCCTCGTCTCGGTCTACCACCCGACCCGCTCTATCCGCTCTGCTGATATCAGGTTACACTCATCAATCATTCGAACCTCTCATGCCCATCTCCAAGATTTCACACGTGCGCCACTAGTTCTCTGGAATATGCTACCGCGGGGCGACAGGCCACAATTCAAACCCTCATAGTTTTAAGAGGGCCCTGAGAACACATCATCTCAGTCTGGCCTACCAAGATCCCTAACTGTAACTCCCTACACTAGGGCACTCACAGGCACTTATCTGTATATAGATGTACAGGGTGGCAGGTTCATCCATGTTTCATGTAAACTGGCCCCTATTTATGAAACATGGCTGGACCATTGTACACCAAGCACTTCTCACCGTTTGTTTCACCCATACACCCTAATAGATTGTAAGCTCTCACGAGCAGGGCCCTCACACCTTGTGTCTCATCTATAAGTTCTTTTAATGTGTAATGTCTGTACGTTTACCTTCAAATTTGTAAAGTGCTGCGGAATATGTTGGCGCTATAGAAATAAAGATTATTATTATATCATGTGTATCTCTCCATATCCACCTTACTCCCCAATATACATTTATCATGTGTATCTTTTCCATACCCACCTTACTCCCCAATATACATTTATCATGTGTATCTCTCCATACCCACCTTACTCCCCAATATACATTTATCATGTGTGTCTTTCCATACCCACCTTACTCCCCAATATACATTTATCATGTGTATCTCTCCATACCCACCTTACTCCCCAATATACATTTATCATGTGTATCTCTCCATACCCACCTTACTCCCCAATATACATTTATCATGTGGATCTCTCCATACCCACCTTACTCCCCAATATACATTTATCATGTGAATCTCTCCATACCAAAAATACTCCCCAATATACATTTATCATGTGTATCTCTCCATATCCACCTTAATCCCCAATATACATTTATCATGTGTATCTCTCCATACCCACCTTACTCCCCAATATACATTTATCATGTGTATCTCTCCATACCCACCTTACTCCCCAATATACATTTATCATGTGTATCTCTCCATACCCACCTTACTCCCCAATATACATTTATCATGTGTATCTCTCCATACCCACCTTACTCCCCAATATACATTTATCATGTGTATCTCTCCATACCCACCTTACTCCCCAATATACATTTATCATGTGTATCTCTCCATATCCACCTTACTCCCCAATATACATTTATCATGTGTATCTCTCCCATAACCACTACTCCCCAATTTACATTTATCAAGTGTATCTCTCCATACCCACCTTACTCCCCAATATTACATTTTTTCATGTGTATCTCTCCATAACCCACCTTACTCCCCAATATACTTTATCATGGGGTATCTCGTCCATACCCACCTTACTCCCCCAAAATACATTTATTTATGTGTGGGCTTTTCCCTACCCACCTTACACCCCAATATACATTTATCATGTGTATCTCTCCATACCCCCCCTTACTCCCCAATTTTACATTTATTTATGTGTATCTCTCCATACCCAACCTTACCCCCAATATACATTTATTTATGTGTATCTCTCCATACCCACCTTACTCCCCAATATACATTTATCATGTGTATTCTCCATATCCACCTTACTCCCCAATATACATTTATCATGTTTATCTCTCCATATCGACCTTACTCCCCAATATACATTTATCATGTGTATCTCTCCATACCCACCTTACTCCCCAATATACATTTATCATGTGTATCTCTCCATACCCACCTTACTCCCCAATATACATTTATCATGTGTATCTCTCCATACCCACCTTACTCCCCAATATACATTTATCATGTGTATCTCTCCATATCCATCCTGCTCCCCAATATACATTTATCATGTGCATCTCTCCATATCCACTTTGCTCTGCAGTACACTTTATCCTGTGCATCTCTCTACACATCCACACTGCTCCTTAATCTGAATCTAAGATACAGAAAATGTATATAATGGGACTGACTCTTGCCAGCGTTTTTTCTTCCATGTAGCGGAAAACCTTTTCGGGGTTCACCCCTTCCCCCTTTTTGTTGCTCACAGCAGCTTTGCCTATGTCTCGCTCAAACTCATATTTGGCCTTCTTAATTTCCGAGCTGCGAATCTCAGCCTCTTCCATTGTGGCCTGTACAACCAGAGAGAAGAAAAGGTCAGTCGAGACTGAGCAAAAGTGCAGAAATAATCCCGATAGACATCACTATAACATGTCCTACACCACTGTATCTAGTAACCTGTCCATTCTTAGTTAAAGTGAACCTATCGGGTGATTTTTGCTGCCCTATCTGAGAAACAGATATGATAGAGGGATAGAAACTGAGCGCTGTCATATCTAGGTTTATATTATTTCGAGAATAAAGCAGAGTAAATCCTGATAGGACTCCCAGGATAGACAGTGAGAGTCCTGCTGACCCTGCCCACCTACAGTGATTGACAGTTTGTTTTGCACACACCCCCCCCGGGTACAGGGGGAAAGATGTCAACACTGA
>JAODAL010086452.1:0-10248 GCA_025379985.1 Phyllomedusa bahiana | reverse complement strand
CAGGGGCAGTATAGGTAGTACTCCTGTCATGAGCCCTAATCTAATATGGGCCCACAAATCTGTAAAAAAAATAGGAAGTACTACTGGGTGGGGGCCCAATATGATTTGGCTGCATGGGGCCTGAAACAGTTAATAGATGACTTACAGCAGACTGATGTTTATAGATGACTGATGGAATGTGTATTTCACATTGTCAAGAAGACGTGCTACAGTTTACTATTCGGTGACATCGGCAACTGGGGCAACAAAATCGACAGAGTTTCATGCTTGATTCATTTTGATAAATGTCAAACGATCCCCATTCTCAGGGGAAAGACAGATATGTTTGTCAGTTATCACCCCGCCAACTGTGCTGATTGTGCAATCTGAGATAACGCTGGCAGCCTGGCAGGATAAAATTTGCATGCTGTGTCGAGCAAGCTTAGGCCATTCATCCATTTTGGACACCCAGAATTTGAAAGGGTACAGATCAAGTCCAAAAACATCGTGCAGAGCCACAGGTAGTCATGGACCATGCTCTGAAGGCAGTGTCGGTGTGTCCAAATGCTGCCCTGCCTTGCAGATGTTGGTGAGGTAGTAAAAACTGAGTTAAAAATGTCAACCAGTGCGCTTCTGCCACATTGCCTGCTGCTGCGGCTGCTTGCCATTCTAGTGCTGTCATATTGCTGACATTGTTCCACTGTGACATTAGAATGTGAAGAAGATTCAACAGATGTCTCGAGTTGGTCAATGAGTAGGGATGAGCAATATTATCAACAAAAGTTGAAATCGGCACGGTTTTTAGGCTTATCTGAAATTTCCGATCACGCAATAGTTTAGGTGACAATCTTACAGATAATCTATTACTATCGCGTCATTTTCAGCGTTTCCTGTCATTTTGGCGGCCAGCCAATCAGCTCCGAGGATAGAGGGGGGTGACAAGCATCACCACTTTGCGGTGTATGGATCTCATTGGCTGCAAAAATCACGTGACCTCGTTTTATCTATGCAACTGCATTTCCTGATTGAGCTCATTCTCTGTCTATGCCACTTCACAGCAGGATGTGTCTGTCTGTGTTTAAACCAAGAGCTGTTCTAACAGCTCTGAGAGATAGTCTCTTCTAATACAAGAAACCAATCACTTACCTAAGCTTAGAATAGAGTAAGATTAGAGAATTTCACTTCTTATTTAGTTAGAGAAAGTTTTAAGGACATCTACTGGTGTGTGTAACCGAGGGCTGCAGGTGCAGGAGGGGGGGGGGGCAGCAGGAGCGGCTTTTGAAATGAAGGGAGATATTTTCCAGCTCATTGTGTTCTGTGATCTTGAATTGAAAAAGCATTGTTTTTTACCACTTTTTTGGCCTGCAGACCTCTGATAGGAGGTGAAATTGTCCCTGTTTTTTCAGTTCTATTGTAATCACTGCGTGTCAGTGTTCACAAAAACCAGCATAACTTATCCCTATAACTTTTAAATAGTTTTATTGAAGTCTGTGCATCTGTTTGCCGCAAAGAGCTCAGTTGTATGCAAATTGTGTTATACATATTTCCTAGTAAATTGCGCCTGTAGTCAGTGGTGCGAAGACCGCCATATCAATCCATATAACATTTAAATACTCTTATTGCAGTCAGTGCGTCTGTTTGGCGCGTAGAGCTCAGTTGTACGCATATTGTGTTAAACATATTTGATAGTAAATTACGCCTGTAGTCAGTGGTGCGAAGGCTGTCATATTATTCCATATAACATTTAAATACTCTTATTGCAGTCCATGCATCTGGCGCAGAGAGCTCAGCTGTACGCATATTGTGTTATACATATTTGATAGTAAATTACGCCTGAAGTCAGTGGTGCGAAGGCTGCCATATTAATCCATATAACATTTAAATACTCTTATTGTAGTCCGTGCGTCTGTTTGGTGCAAAGAGCTCAGTTGTACGCATATTGTGTTATACATATTTGATAGTAAATTACGCCTGTAGTCAGTGGTGTAATGGCCGCCATATTAATCCCTATAACATTTAAATACTCTTATTGCAGTCCGTCCGTTTGATTGGCGCATATAGCTAAGTTGTACACATATTGTTTTATACATATTTTATAGTAAATTACGCCTGTAGTCAGTGGTAAAACTGCCATATATAATCCATATACATTTTTAATACTTCTATTTCACTCAGTGCGTCTCAGTTTGGCGCTAATCGTGCATTTAAAACGATAGTTTGTTGAAAACTGTCAACTGCTAGTCCTACTGGGCAGTTGTAAATCTCAGGGACTGAAGGAAGAACACGGTTGATTTGGTGTTACGGTTCTTCCACCAACCGCAATTTCACAGATATTTTGATAGAAACAATTCTGTTTCTAATCCTAGCGGGCTGTTGGAAATTAAGGGGATTTAAGAATAGCTGTGATTTGCCGTCTTTCAAAAAAGAGACGTCAAAAACACTTCCATACCTTTTACATTTTTTATATCTGAACATGGAGCGAACTGCAGGTGGTAAGCGAGCAAAGAGGGTTGTAGGAAAATGAGGAAGAGGTACGAGAGAAGATGCTACTTCCAGTGATGGTGACAACACGCAAGCCACGGATCGTCGGTTGTAGGCCGTCAGGCCTGTCATTGTGGGTCGGTGCCCTGTGAATCTCAGTAAAAAGAACAGCGTCGCCAAACTGTTCTTCAGTGGTTAATGTAACCTTGCATGCGTGGTCCAAGACAGGGATAGTCAATGTCCACTTCAACTAAAATGGTGGTTAAAAGACTCCTTTTTCTGGCACTTTTTAATCTGTGGATCATGCTGATTTAAGGTTCATGCTGCGGTCCAGGACAGGCATAGTCAATGTCCAGTTCAACTAAAATGGTGGTTCAAAGACTCCTTTCTTCCGGCACATTTTAATCTGTGGGTCATGCAGGTTTGGGGGTCATGCTGTGGTACAGGACAGGATAGTCAATGTCCAGTTCAACTTAAAATGATGGTTCAAAAAAATATTGCCTTCTGGCACTTATAATTTGTGGGTCATGCAGGTTTAAGGGTCATGCTGTGGAACAGGACAGGGATAGTCAATGTCCAGTTCAACTAAAATGATGGTTCAAATAATACTGCCTTTTGGCACTTTATAATTTGTGGGTTATGCAGGTTTAAGGGTCATGCTGTGGTACAGGACAGGGATAGTGAATAGTCTGTGACTTTTTTTCTGTGACTCTAAAATTGTCTTGCCTAAGATGTAGCACGCATCCAGGTTCCTGTTGTGGATGTTAATTCCAGCTTCTCCATCCCTGTATGGGTGTAAGATTGAAGCTGTTGTTCCTCTCCCATAGACTTTAATGGTCATCATGATAATCTGTTATCAACTATCGACTATCGGCATGATAATTGCCGATATCGACTATCGACTCGATAACGATAGTTTACACAATCGCTCATCACTTATCAATGAGCAATGTCTCAAATTCAGGATTTTGATTTGTAACATGGATCAAGGAGGGTGGCCACCCAGCACTCGCAGTTCATTTTGATTGCCTTGATGCGTGGGTCATGTTGTAGGTAATGTAGCATCCAAGCACTCATGTGTGAGATGCTTCCAGGATCTCCCAAGCATTGGGGTCGAGGGGCACTAACCAGATCTTCCTCCTCCTCCTCCTTCTCCTGAAATCTGTGCCAACCTCCTACCACTGAAGGGTAATTGGTACCAGTGGTGTTCACCTCTGCGTCATCATCCACCTCAACTTCCTCATCATGACTGTCACCAGAGGCCTGGCTAGTGTAAAACCCTCTATTCTATGAGCTGAACTGTCATCCTGCACCTGCCCTGGACCTTGAACCACCGCCTAAAGAAGACCGATACAGTTGGGAAACTGTCAGGCCTTCTACATCCTCTGGCAAGTAAGGCTCTGTGTCTGCCTCATCCTCCTCCATCACGGCCGGGACCTGCTGCCGTAGAGAGTTTTACGCTTGTTCCAGTAAAAATATGACCACAACGGTCATACTGACAATGCCATCGTCCTGACTGACCATTTTGGTTGGGTCTTCAAAACTGTCAAGAATGTTGCAAAGATACTTCACCTGCCTCCACTCTCGGTGGAACAACAAACCAAGTACCACACCACTGCTCGTCAGACCATGCAACACTTGATACTGCATAATGGCCTTACGCTGCCGCCACAATCGCGGGAGCATGTGGTGGGTGGAATTCCTGTGTGTTGCCACGACTACAATGAGACGGTTGGCGGGAAGGCCCAGATCATGCTACAACGCTGCCAGTAGTGCCAAAGCAGGGTGCGAACGCCGGAAGTGTGAGCTAAGATCTCAAGCCTTCCTCAGCAGACATTTAATACAAACATCAGTGGCACACTAAAGACTAAGTAAAACCTCAAGGCATATGAATTTTGGGAAATGCATTACTGCTAAGGAAATATGAAAAACCTGGGTCTCTTAGTTTACAGTATTTGATCATGATTGTATTAAGCTCACCTCCCAAAACGTCAAGGGGATCCCAGAGCTTGTGAGTCCCTACACTATACATGTTACCTCACTAGGCGTCAATACAGACTGCAGCTTCAGGTATGGTAGGAAACTAGCAACTGAATTATCCTGAACGGGTTTTAAGAGAGGCAGCTGGTGCAGCAAGCCAAATGAGATCGCCACTCTCAAATGAACTACAAAAACATATTTATGGCTCTGCACATATTAAATATATTCTAAAAAACGGTGCACACTGAAAAGGCAATATATACTTTTAATACAAAAACATCATGGCACACTAAAGACTAAGTAAAACCTCAAGGCATATGGAAATATTGGAAATGCATTACTGCTAAGGAAAATATGAAAAAACCTGGGACTCTTAGTTTACAGTATTTGATCAAAGATTGTATTAAGCTCACCTCCCAAAACGTCAAGGGGGATCCCAAAAGCAGGTGAGTCCCTACACTAAACATTTACCTCACTAGGCGTCAATACAGACTGCAGCTTCAGGGTATGGTGGAACTAGCAACTGAATTACCTGCACTGGTTTAAGAGAGGCAGCTGTGTGCAGCAAGCCAATGAGATCGCCCTCTCAAAATGAACTACAAAACATATTTTGGCTTGCACATATTAAATATATTCTGAAAAACGGTGCACACTGAAAAGGCAATATATACTTTTAAATACAAACATCAGTGGCACACTAAAGACTAAGTAAAACCTCAAGGCATATGTAAAAAATTGGGGAAATGATTACTGCTAAGGAAAATAAGAAAAACCTGGGACTCTTAGTTTACAGTATTTGATCAAAGATTGTATTAAGCTCCCCTCCCAAAACGCAAGGGATCCCAGAGCATGTGAGTCCCTACACTAAACATTTACCTCACTGGGCGTCAATACAGACTGCAGCTTCAGGGTATGGTAGGAACTAGCAACTGAATTATCCTGCACTGGTTTAAGAGAGGCAGCTGTGTGCAGCAAGCCAATGAGATCGCCACTCTCAAATTGAACTACAAAACTTTTTTTTGGGCTCTGCACATATCAAATATATTCTGAAAAAAAGGTGCACACTGAAAAGGCAATATATACTTTTTTAAATACAAACTCATGGCACACTAAAGACAAAGTAAAACCTCAAGGAAATATGGAATTATGGAAATGCATTACGCTAAGGAAAATATGAAAAACCTGGGACTCTTGTTTACAGTATTGTTTCAAAAAATTGTATTAAGTCCCCCCAAAACGTCAAGGGACCCCAAGAACATTTTGTCCCCTACACAAAAACATGTTACCTCACAGGCGTCAATACAGACTGCAGTTTGGGGTTTATGGTAGGAACTACAACGAATTATCCTGCACTGGTTTAAGAGAGGCAGCTGTGTGCAGCAAGCCAATGATATTGCCACTCTCAAATGAACAAACAAAACATATTTTGGCTCTGCAATATTAAATAATTCTGAAAACGGGTGCACACTAAAAAGGCAATATATACGTTTAATACAAACATAAAGTGGCACACTAAAGACTACGTAACACCTCAAGGCATAGGGAAATATTGGAAATGCATTACGCTAAGGAAAATTTGAAAAACCTGGGACTCTTAGTTTACAGTATTTGATCAAAGATTGTATTAAGCTCCCCCCCCCAAAAAACGTCAAGGGGATCCCAGAGCAGGTGAGTCCTACACTAAACATGTTACCTCCTGGCTTTCATACAGACTGCAGCTTCGGGGTATGGTAGGACTAGCAACTTAAAATTATCCTGCCTGGTTTAAGAGAGGCAGCTGTGTGCAGCAAGCCAATGAGATCGCCACTCTCAAATGAATACAAAACATATTTTTGGCTTTTGCACAATATAAATATATTCTGAAAAACGGGTTTGCACACTGAAAAGCAATATATACGTTTAATACAAACATCAGTGGCACACTAAAGACTAAAGTAAAACCTCAAGGCATATGGAAATATTGGAAATGCTTACTGCTAAGGAAAATATGAAAAACCGGGACTCTTTTTACAGTATTTGTTTCAAAGATTGTATTAATCTCACCTCCCAAAACGTCAAGGATCCCAGAGCAGGTGAGTCCCTACACTAAACATGTTACCTCACTAGGCATTTCAATACAGACTGCAGCTTCAGGGTATGGTAGGAACTAGCAACTGAATTATCCTGCACTGGTTTAAGAGAGGCAGCTGTGTGCAGCAAGCCAATGAGAACGCCACTCTCAAATGAACTACAAAACATATTTTGGCTCTGCACATATTAAATATATTCTGAAAAACAGGTGCACACTGAAAAGGCAATATATACGTTTAATACAAACATCAGTGGCACACTAAAGACTAAGTAAAACCTCAAGCATATGGAAATATTGGAAATGCATTACTGCTAAGGAAAATATGAAAAACTTGGGACTCTTAGTTTACAGTATTTGATCAAAGATTGTATTAAGCTCACCTCCCAAAACGTCAAGGGGATCCCAGAGCAGGTTTTTTGTTCCTCAGCAGACAGTTAAGACCCAGGTAGCGCTTGAGAGATTTCTGCACAACCAGGTTCAGGCAAGGGATGTGCATAAGTCTACTGATCCTAAGGGCGACAAGGAGATTTCTCCCATTGTCGCACACCACATTGCCTGGCGCCAGGTTCTTAACACCCAGCCACTGGTCGGTCTGAGTGGGCAGAGCTTTCCACAGCTCTTGACCTGTGTGTTGACGGTCTCCAAGACAGATTAATTTCAGAACAGCCTGGTTTCTTTTGGCACATGATGCTACCCGTCGTGGTTGGGTATCTGGACTCTGCTCCATTCCAGCAGTGTGGAAGAGTGTCCGCCGAGCCCAAGACCCATTACCAGAGGCACCGTCATCCACCCAACTGATCCAGTGTGCAGTCAGTGAGATGTAACGCCCATGACTGTGCTTACTAGTCCATATGTCTGTAGTTAGATGGACTTTGGTGGACACAGGTGCAGCCAACGCTCTGAAGATCTTTTCTGTCACATGACTGGCTAGAGCATGGACAGTTTCTGGCAAAGAAATGGCTGCTCGGCATCGGATATTGGGGGCATGCCAGGGCCATGATGTGGTGGAACCCTTCTGTGTCCACCAGGCGGAAAGGCAACATTTCCAAGGTCAACAGCCTGGAAATGACAACATTCAGGCTTTTGGCTTTGGGATGGCTGGGGTGAAAGTATTTCTTCTGCTCCCACAACTGGTACACAAAAGGCTGGCTGGTGGTCTGGATGCTGTATGGCATGCTGGCCAAACTGGTGGAAGGGGAAGGTGTAGACTGTGTTGCTGGTGGTGGGAATCGGCCGACAGTGTCTGGGACTGGAGATGGTGCTTACCAATGCTGCTCTTGCACATCGGCTAAAGAGCCGGGAAATGTGGTGGAGCAAGAAGATTCAAGGTGGGGTTTTGGAAGTCCAGGACCCGTGTGACCTTTTTTCTCCAAATGATTCTTCCACAGCATTTCATGCTTTACTTGTATGTGCTGTTTATGCGGGTTTGGTGGTTAAATTCTTTAGATTCTTTCCTCTACTGACGCTTTGAAGGCAAAGCCGGCATATGACATCGGTGAATCTGAGGCTTGATCGTAAAAGCTCCAGGCTTCACAGTTCCGGTTTCTCTTCGCGGCGGTGAAAGCCTAGTAGCAGTGTTTCCCCCTGCCACCACTGACCATGGCTGGGGGAATTAATGTTAATGGACTTGTGTGACCGCCCTTTTCCCTTTCTGAGGCTGCAACCGCACTGACACTACCCCATCCTCCACCTCCTCCACTGATGATGCGCCCGCCAGCTGCTCCCTCAAAAGACCACGTTGGATCTGCAATGTCATCATCATCACAGGTGACTTCCTCTTCCTGACAGTCTACATCCTGAAGCTGCAGGCTAGAAGTCACAAGCACTGGGGGGCACAGCTGACCGCTTGATATTTCTGACAATAGACCAACTTCATTCTCCTCCTGTGAGGGCATCAGTGATTATGCGTCCAGAGCAGAAAAATCATCCTCTTTTGCCTCTTGATGTTTTGAAAAAACCTTCTGACCCAACCGCATTGTGTAAATCAAAGGCTCTTTGGAATATGGATTTATCTGGGCGGTCTGTTTATTGAGTGACATTTGCCTTCAGGTTGGATTGAGATCATGATGTAATTTGTGCCCTTGACTTAGAGGAAGTGGAATTTTAAAACTGCTGGATGAATGGTGTTGTAACCATTTAAAAGAAAGGATTGGTGTCGATCTTCAGTAAGGAGATGCACAGCGAACCGACCAAGCGATGACAGGCCTGAAGGTCCTGCGACTGACAATGTGCTCACTTGTGTGTTTTCTGGAGCACTGGAAGGAGCGCCTTGTCTTGTAATATAATAATAATAATAATAATCTTTATTTCTATAGCGCCAACAAATTCGCAGCACTTTACAAATTCAAGGGTAAACATACAGTCAATAACATTAAAAGTACTTTCAAATGAGACACAAGGTGTGAGGGCCCTGCTTGGTGAGCTTTTCAATCTATTAGAGTGTATGGGTGAAACATACGGTAAAGAAGTGCCAAGTTTTTCAAAAGGTCCGCCATGTTTCATAAATTGGGGGGGGTTTACATGAAAAATGGATGAACCTGCCACCCAGATGTACATCTATATACAGATAAGTGCCTGCGAGTGCCCAAGTGCAGGGAGTGACAGATGTGTGTGATAGCAGTTAGGGATCTTGGTGGGCCAGACCGAGAAAAATGTATTTTTCAGTGGCCCTCTTAAAACTGTGAGGGTTGTGAATGTGCCTGATCGCCCGCGGTAGCATATTCCAGAGAATTGGTGCCAGCACGTTGTGAAATCTTGTAGGCGGGCATGGGAGGTTCGGTGATTGAGGAAAGTAGTCTGATATCATCACAGAGCGGAGAGCATGGGGGAGGGCGGTAGACAGAGGACTAGGGAGGAGATGTAGGGAGGAGGGAGCCCTGTGGAGAGCTTTTTTGGGTGAGAGTGCTGAGTTTTACTGTATCCTGTACTGGATGGGGAACCAGTGCAGTGACTGACACAGGGTAGAGGCATCAGTATAGCGGCTGGAGAGAAAGACAAGCCTGGCTGCTGCATTCTGGACAGATTGGAGAGGGGAGAGTTTGCAGAGAGGGAGCCGATAAGCAAGGAGTTGCAGTAGTCAGATGAGAAAGAATTAGAGCAGTAATGAGAGTTTGAGTCGTTTCCACAGTGAGAAATGGAGGATTTTGGAGATATTCTTGAGGTGCAGGTGACAGGAGCGGGCAAGGGTTGGATATATGGGGAGAAGGTCAGATCAGAATCAAATAAACCCCTAGACAGCGGGCTGCTGCCTAGGAGAAATGGTGGTACACATACAGGAACAGAATAGCAGGGGGGGTTGGTTAGTAGATGGCGGAAAGACAAGAAGTTCAGTCTTAGTGAGGTTTAGTTTAGATGGAGAGAGGACATGTGTCAGAGACAGCGGACAGACGTCACTGGTGTTTTGTAGCAAGGCTGGAGTGAGTACAGGAGGAGGGTGTATAATTGGGTGTCATCCGCATAGAGATGGTACTGGAAGCCAAATCTACTGATGATTTGTCCAATTTGGGGGCTGTGTACAATGAAAAGAGGAGAGGGGCCTAGAACTGATCCCTGAGGAACTCCAACAGCAAAAGGAAAGGAGAGGAGGTCGAACCAGAAAATGAACACTGAAGGAGGGGTCAGAGAGGTAGGACGAAACAAAGCGGAGCGGTGTCCCCGGAGGGGCCCTGGTGCTGAGCATGTGAGGAGAAGTTGGTGATCCACAGTTCAAATGCTGCGAGAGATCAAGAGAAGCAAAA
>JAODAL010086451.1:0-10249 GCA_025379985.1 Phyllomedusa bahiana | reverse complement strand
AAACCCCAAGGATGCACTTGCTGGCTGCTGTCACAACATGGTTTTTATTGCCCCCTAGTGGAACCCAGTAAACACCCCCCTAAATTAAAAAGTAAACCCAAAGAAAAACAGGATGAGGTGAGATAAATCAATGTAGTAGAAAACCCCTTTAAGTAAAAAGAGAAGAAAGTGACTAAAGACAGGGGTTGACCATGGTGTACAAAGGGTGCCCAAAACCCAACACAAACTGCTTTTCCCTGTCTTCATACTTCAGAAAGGAATAGTTGTCTTTCACAGCTACATTAAAAACTGAGGGCACCTGGCGGCATAATTATGGGGGGCACTGTAGGGCTGGCAGATATGTTTCTTGGGAAACCTGAAAAAAAAAGTTTTACTGGATTTCTTTTGGGAAAACCCAAATCATTTAGTTGTCACAAAAATTACAATAAAATCGGGTTCCTGATTAAAAAATCGTTGCAGAGGGGGTGGGGTTTGTGTTTTTGTTTGTTGAGGAACACCCTTAACCCCCAAAAACTACGAAAATAGGTCCCCTCATACCCTCTCTGGACTACCAAGCAGGGGGCCCCTAATACTGGGTTGGCAGTCCCTAAGGGGGAACCAAGAGCTTTCAGCTAGTTGCAAATTTTTCAATTAAAAAGTGCCATAAGGTCTCAAAGGGGGAATCCCCCGTAAATTTACTGGATCTGGGAAGACAATTGAAAATGCACTTGAATGTGACCTTGGACCAGCAATTCCGATTTTCTTTCCTTCTCTCGTACAGGGGGGGGCACATTTTTTATGCAGTTCACCAGAAAATACTTTGGTACATTTTTGACCAATTTGGACTTTTCTATCCTCATCTGACACAAGGGAACAGGGCCCCTGTTAAAAAGGGGGTGGGGGATTTTTTAAAAAAAAAAAAAAGGCATGGCTTGCAAAAAACCCCAGGGGAAAAATTTTGGTGCAGAAAAATTTGGGAAAAAAATATTTTTGGGGCTTTAAAAACATAGAAACGTGCCCAGCTTTAACTATATGATTTTGGCTTTAATTTACATAAGTTTAAAAAAGTTTGATCTGTCCACCCATAAAAAAAAAAAAAAAAAAATTTTTTTTTCTTTTTTACTCCTGTTGGGGGGTATTTTATTTTCTTGGTTTCCCGGGGCTCACTCCTTCCTAGTCTGACCCCTGAGTGGGGCTCCAATTTTGCTTTCGAAAAGGGGGGAAAAAATGGTCAAAAAAAGCACTTGGTTTTTTTGTGTTGGTCAAAAAGATTTGAATGGACAGCAGTGCCCCTTTTTTCCCCGCCTTGTTTAAAGCTTTCCCCCTTTACCAATCCCAGTGGGGAAAGAACGGGGTTTTTAGGTGTAAAGGGGGGCTTCCCTCCACCTGGGGGGGGAAAAACCCACTAAGTGGCAACTATTTTTGACACGACTCCCAACCATTCCCAGTAACCTGTGCGGGAGTTAATATAGATGAAAGGGCCCTTTCCTTAGGGCCAGGGTGGGGAGTGGCAAGCCAAAGCCCCCGCCCCTAAATTTCCCCAACCCCCGACTCCTGAATCCTGACCCCCCTCACACATGGGCATGTTTAAGGTGATAACTTTATTATAAAATGGTAACATCAGGCTTTTATCACTTTATGTAAAAATAATCAAGCTATTTAGGGGAACAACACTGACAAGCAAAAAGTAACATGTTTTGAAAAATTGTGGGGAGTTGAAGAAAAAATTATTTGTACCCAAGTCAGTTGCACCAACTTTGGGGAATGTGTAGAAGAGTCCAGAAGGATTCAGGCATATTGAAAACCAAAATACTAAAAAAATAATAAAAATTTAAATTTTGTTTTTTAGGAGCAAAACCTAAAAAGGCATTTAAGGAAAATCGAAAATAAGCAATCTAAATACTTGCAATCAAATTTATTAGATAGGTAAGATGACTGTATATAAAATTACAGTAGCCTCATGTACAAAGTGTAGTGGATGGAAGATATGGAGCCTGTAAGTCTCAAAATTTTAAAACATTTTACCTTTTGCTTTCATGACAATATTTTTATTGATAAATTTTAAACCCCAAAAAGGAAAATATGAAAAACCACGCGGGAAAAATTTTGGGGACTCTGAATTTGTTCGGGAAAATAGTATTGCCCCCATCAGATCCTGCATCATCCCCCACATCTGACTCATTATTTCCGGGTAGAGAAGGGCCCTCTCACACAATTTGGGGGGAAAAAGGGGTGACCACGGGGCAACAACTCTAAAAATTCGGGGTAAAAAAGGAATTCCCTCCCCACAGTAAGTTTTGATGATGGTTGATTTTGTGACTTTGAAAGCAGGTGAAAAATTTTCTAAAAACTTTTTGCCCGGGGCGGAATCTTTTCCCCGGGGGCAGGTTTTGCCGCTCCATTCATACTTACACTCTCATTGGTGGGGTAAGATAGGGAAAGAGCAGCCCTGGGGGACACAATTCCCTCTTGCTTTTTGCATCGATCAAAACGGACCAACTTTTTTAATTTTTTTGGGAGTCGGCCCTTTTATGACCCCGACCCGAAAAATAGGCCCCGACTCCACAGCCCTGTTTTCGCACTGTTTTCAGGGGGTTTTTCATTTTTGCAAACTGGCTGAATTTTAATGGACTTAAAGGAAAAACCCTTTTTGGCGGTCCCCCCGCACATTTTCCCCTGGGGGTTTCTTAGACCGCCGGGGGCCCCGAAAACATAGAACAGTTCATTCTTGACCTTTTTCGGAAAGATGAAATCTCTATTGAAGGGGGGGGCTTTTTTTTGCAAAAGGGGAGAAAAGCCGCCCCCCCTGCGTCCATGTGCATGGACAATACGGGTCAGAAAAAACCCCTGTTTGCCTGGCGTGAAAAAGGGCCCCAAACCAAATTCGTTCGGAAAAACAATCTATACGAGCTTTTGGGGCTATGGGGAGGCAGCCTTGCTTGCCGTTTTCTTTGTCTCGGTAAAAAGAAAGCTGATTAATTCTCACGTTACTCCTTTTGATGTAATTACATCATTGCTATAAGTCTTTGTGTCCATCCAACAAACAGGTGTGAACAAAAGACATCACGTATCAAAACGTCCAACTAAAGCGAGCCTAAAGACCCCATTGTCTTTTTTTCACCCACCCCCTTTTTTTTCCAATCCTTGAAAAACCATTAAACCTTCTCATCTTATGGACTGGCCTCACTCCTTTTGGGGCACCTATTCCTCCCCGAAAAGCATGATTTCCTTCCAATAACCTAAAACTTAACCCTATTTTACCTGCCTTAAAACCCCCCATCTCCGCAAGACTGCATGCAGGCTCCTGGGTCAACCCTGTTCTCTGCCTTTCTTTTTTTTAAAATAGAGTTCTTTATCTTCTGCTAGATAATTAAAAAGAAACAATGTGAAAAGCGCTTCTTCATAAAAGTTGATTGGTTTGTAGGTGAAAAAACCCCTTTAAACCTTTTGGGAGAAAGAGACAAAATGCAGATTTGTGGGGTGCCCTTGGAAAATTAGGAAAAATTTTAATTATAAAGATGATGTTGGAATGGCGGTGCTGTTTACACGAGGTGTGTCCGGAAAATGACCAGAAAAAACTAAAGGGGCCCCCGCCAGGTTGGTGATCTTCAATCTGTATTTTTACCCCCAAAATTAGGAAGCTTTTTCAGAACTTCTGGGAAAAATTTCACACAAAAAATGGAAAGAAATCTTTTTAAAAAACAAACTTTGTTTTTAGATGCATTTTTGGGGTCGCAGCAAGAGCATGTGATTTTACAGCGCTGATAACCGATGCTGTTTACATTGCTTTTTGGGATCCTTTCCAAAGAATTGAAATTAAATTCTTGATCCAAAGACCCAGCAGGAGCCTATTTAAAAAATGGGGTGTGCCTCTGCATCAAAAAACGTTTGCTTTTTTTGGATCCAACACCTTTTGTTGGAAAACCCTTTTCCGTTAGAATTTTATCAAGATTTATAACAAGCAATTTTTAAATATTTCCTTACATTTTTGCGTGGTCAAGTTCCTTTTGTAATTAAGAGTTAAATTTTAAAAATTCTGCGTCTGCAGCCACCATACAATGAACTTAAAAGTCGGTACATTATTATGACCACATCCCTTAGAGGGGCAGCAAAGCGTGAGAAATTTTTTAGGTGTTTTTCCAGTTTACAAGGCTTATTCTGGGAGAATTCATCCCGAATACGCGCCCAAGTGCGCCAATTAAGGGCTGAATCCGTCCTAACTACGGTAATTACGTTCTATAGAAACTATGCATTACTTCTCCTTCCCCGCTCGGCGAATACGCCCAGGGGGGAGATAATTGACAGGTCACTTTTTTAGCGGGTATACGCGCCGCTACAATGACTGTCTATGGGCCGGGGAAGTGCCGGCCCCCCCACTCGCCCCGCCCCGCCCCCCCGGGCCCACGGGGTAACTGCGGGGCGTGTGAACATAGCCTTTGGGGTTGCACACAAAAATTCCCTTTCTCCATGATAAAAGGGGGCAAATTTTCGAATACAAAACGGAAAAATTCTGGCTTTGACCAAGGTGGGAAATATTTTTTGCTTGCTGCTGTTTGAAAGTGTATTGAGTGAAAAAAATGGCGCCATTGAAAAAAAAGCACATGAAAAAATGAAGCATTATATAATTGAGAGGTACAGCCCCACACATGACAAAGGGCGGGCCCACACGCTACAGTGGGCAGTCACCCCCAAAGAAAACTGTGGGACCAGATGATATCATCTACACTTTGTGTATGGGGCTCTAAGGGGAAAGTATGGGCATGCATCCAGCTAACCATATTGCATCAGCAAAAGACTTTTACGCAGCATCAGAATTGGATCCCACCAAATTGGAAAAGGGTTGCCCTTATATGGTGATTCACATTTTCTGCAGCATTGAACTGTGGATGTTTTGGGATGGTAGGCAAAAAACATTTGCTCAACCATTGTGGAAGAAAAGAAAATTTTTGGGTTGATATAGTCGGGGAATGTTTTTGTGAAATTCTTTTGGCCACTCTCCATGTGGAAGCATTCTCCACCAATCTGGGGGAAAGAATTTTCCCTTTATACACAATATTGCCTTGGGGCGGATGAGATCTTCAGATAAAAAAGATTATTGGCTGGAAATATCCGACATTTATTGGAAAACATAACCAAGACTTCCAATGCTACCGGGCCCCTAATTCTCTAGAATTGAAACCCCAAAAAAAAACATCTTGGGCCCTATACAGTGACTTGTTTCACTTATAATATCCCCCCTTGCACTCTCCAGTCAGCATGGCTAAGGTACCTTTACAACCACCAGGACCTTATTGAGTCATCCCAGCCCGTTACTCTGTCCATTTTCATACAGCGGTTACTTGAATATTACCTGGTTTAATAATAGGACTCAACTGTGTATTTTATCTTCATTTTTAGAATTAGCCCCGGGGTTTAGAAAAAAGGACTTTTAATTTAAACTGAAAAAACAAATGGGCTTTTCGGGAAAGTAGCCGCACAATACAAAAAAGAAGGCAATATATGCAAAAAAAAATTTATAGGATGGGGCTAAATTTCTTTCGACTCAAAGGGAAAGGAAATTCAAGGCAGGGGCTATAAAAACCCCTAAATAACACAAGAATCAAAGAAGGGGAAGGGTATGAATGTTTTTTGGGGGGGTTTGTAATCGAAAGAGGAGTAGTTAATGGATTGTTACCCATGTTTCAGAGCCCTAAACATTTTTTTCATGCACTTGTCTCTTTCATTTGGCTGGGGGTGGTTCTATAGCATGGTTAGCAAACCCCCCAAATTTTACGCTCTTCTAATTTCACTGACAGGAGCAAGATTTTTCTATAGATGAAGCTCTTGTTCTAAATAAACAAATAATTAGTCTCCTTTGTCTGTTAGAGATAACAAATGTTCTCAAAATGCTCACAGTCCGACCTGTGGTGATGTCCCCCCCGCTTTAGATGCTGACCTTGTGTATCAAGCTATACATTTTCTCTTATTCCTCAAAAAAACGCCCCCTCCCTCTCCCAAAAAAAAAACAAGTATTTGAAAAAAATCTTCAAATATGTCCCAAATGTTGAAAGCTAATCTTTTAGAGCAACCCCCTTTAAGAAGCCTGTATGTTTAATAAAGGTACAAGGGGGAAAGACCGGGGGTGCACTGCAGAAATTGCTTTATCTAGCAATAAAAATCCCCTTAATTGTATTTTTTCCAAAGGAGATCTCTTTTTCGTATTGAAGTAGAAAACATTGTTCTTTCGATATTTCTAGGTCGGAGATAAAGAGATTTTATCCTTTGAGTGCACCAAGTGTCTCTGGTTTCCATCCATATCTCCCCTTCCCAATTAGACAGGAGAGGGGGTGACTCACCCTGGTAGAGGAGAATAGTCTTTATCTCAACAAGATTTAAATTTAATTTCCTTTGAAAGCAATTAGTTCCTCTTGTAACTCTGTAGCTTTTGTTTACTTTCAGATTTAATCTCCTCACTTAGGGCACTGTTTGTATTTTCTCAATTGTTATGAGGGGTAAATTTCTAATCATGCTATAAAACACCCCCAATTAGTAGACAGTGGATATGAAACTGCTGTGACTAAAAAAGCTGGTGAGAAAACCCTTACATTCAAAAAGATTAGAGAAAAACCAAAGGTGCTTTAAAAAAAGCATTAAGAATTAGGGGCCCCATGTATGAAAACGTTGGGGCTAAAAAGCACTTTGTTGCCCATCAACCATCAGACGCCCCTTTTATTTTTTTCCGGCACTTTGAAATGAAAGGGGCGCTTGATTGGTTGTATGGGCAACACATAGTTTTTAAACTATTAGTTTTTAAATGTGGCTATTTTTCTACGGCTTAGCTATGTAAAAACCTTAGGCTATGTCACACGGTATGTTGGGGGGCATTTTCGCCGCTATTTCAATGGTTTTTTCGCTCAAAAGGGAATGCGCCCCAATCATTACGGGACTCCCCAATTCTCATAGAGAACAAAGGATTTTTCGCCTCCTCTCCCCGGGCGTTTCGTTACCCCGCACGGGGATAAGTCATTTCTTTATTTACGGCGCTTACGCGCCCGAGTAATGACGCGAGTGATGACAGCAGCCCCCCCCGCATCGCGGGAGTAGGGTCGGTCGGGTGAGCTCCCCCAGATCCCGGGGTAATTGCGGGTTTTTTGTACGCCCCGCAATTATCCTTTGGAAAATAGCTTAAGTAAATCCCAAGGGAAATGGGGCATACACTTTTGGGGTCTATTTTAAAGCCGGGTTCCCGATTCTTTTTTTAAAATTAAATGCACAATAAAAGGGACTCTGATCCCTTGAGATGTTGTAAGGCGTAGAATCTTAGGACGTCAGTAACGGATCTCTTTTTTAATCCACTAGGAGGGAAAATTCTTCACATTCTTGCAGACTAAGGCAGTGGGTGCTAAGGAGTTTTGTTTTTCTTTAGGACAAACTAGACTTTAGGTTTGATTTTTTAAAATGCCTGAACCAAGTTGCAGTCTTCAGACTGGTTTTCCCCCAAAACTTGCCTTCAAAAAAAAAAATATTTGAATACTGAGGCCCACCAAAGATATTCTAGAATGTCAGGCTACTGCTGAATCTTTCTTTCTCAGGTAGGCCCCATTTTTCTGATGGATCAACCTTGTACACAGCCTGGTCAGATGGTTTATGCTGCCCTATCTGAGGGCGGGATGTGACAGAGGGAGACTCTGAGCACTGTGATGAGTAGGTTTATGATTTGGAGCAAAAAGCAGATAAAATCCATAAGTCCTGCTTACACTGCCCACATTCAGTGATTGACAGCTTTTCCTGTATCAGAGTGTGTTCAGAGCAAACTGTCAATCACTGCATATGGCAAGGTAGCAATACTTTCACTTTCTGTTTTACTAATTACTCTGCTTTTTACTCCTTTTCAATCCTGGTTCAAGTCACATAAAGCTATATATGAGATAAGCTCAGCTTCTCTCCCTCTATCACATCCAGCTTTTACGTAGAGTAGCAGAAACTTGAAGGTTATGTCTAGATAGCAATGTTAAAATGGCATCCAAAGCCAACGGTATTTTACCATCGCCGGACTGTGGTTTTCGGAGCGGGTTTGCGCTAAAAACTGTGGTCTGTTTTCGGATTTGCCGGCGGCCCCGTACACTGAGTGTACAGGAATCCAATGGCAATCCGGCGAAAGATTTGACAGGTTCGAAAATCCGACGGAATCCAGCGGATTTCAGAAATGACTGGAAGAAAATCTGTGTTGTGTAGACTATAGCACGGATTTTTTATTGCTGTCTATGAGCACTGGTTACAGTTGGATATTCGGCATATTCTAAATATTGAATCTGCTAAAAATCTGACTGAAAACCTGTGCTGTGTAGTCATAGCCTAGAAGGGGGTCCTCTATCCAAACCTCTGATTAGTTTTTTCCACTCTTTTTAAAATGGAATTTAACACTGGATGTCCTTGTAAATGCCAAAGTTTTTTTCCAAGGAAAATAAAATAACCCTTCCTTTGTTGGGTCAATTTTGACCACTTCAAAAGGTTTATCTGCATTATCTCTTTTAGGCTATGTTCACATGGCAATAATTGTGGGACATATTTCGCCCGCAATTACGCCGTGTGCGCGGGAGCCAGAGCGGGGGGCCGTCAGCCAGCCGGCCCCATAAACATGCATTATTCTCGGCGTGTATACACCATGAATAATTGACACTTCACTTCTCTCCCCGCTCGCTGTATTGTGCGATCCGGGAGAGGAAACGTAATCCATAGTTCTCTATGAGACGTGTGGATTACCGTAATGACTGGGACGTATCTCGCCCCGTATTTAGCGCAGCACGGCACGAAATACGGGGCGAGATACATCCCATTTTAAGCCGTGTGCACATAGCCTTTACCAAAACTTTTGCTAAATCAACTGGCCCATGTTTGCAGCGCCGATCTCCTGCTAGAACCTAAACTGGATGACTTCCTGGTCCTGCCCCAGCATGTAGATAGACACAGTGCAGCAGCTCCTCTACATCGGGACCCTACCAGCTACATATCTGCTTCTATATCGGCACGTGCACTGTGCAGGGGACATACCAGAGTGGTCACAGTTAATTCATAGTTGCCAACTTTTGAAAATGAAAAAGTAGGAGACACTAGTGGGCGTCGCGCGTAGCGCACCGCGGCAAAAATTTGCATGGATACGCCCATCTTGTCGGTATGCCACGCCCCTTCAAAAAGCCACACCCACTCCACCTAACTGCATAACGGCTTTGGAAGAAAGCCAGGTAGATGCCCTTATAGCCAGGTAGTAGCCCCCCATAACCAGGTAGTGCCCCTTACAGGCCGTTAGATGCCCCCTTGTAGCCAAGTAGATGCCCCCTCTGTAGCCAGGTAGAGCCAAATTTGTAGCCAGGTAGATGCCCCCATTGTTAGCCAGGTAGTGCCCCCTCTGTTGCCACGTAGTGCCCCCATCTGTTAGCCAGGTAGTGCCCCCATCTGTTAGCCAGGTAGTGCCCCCATCTGTTAGC
Organism: Phyllomedusa bahiana; assembly: GCA_025379985.1. Lineage (NCBI taxonomy): Eukaryota > Metazoa > Chordata > Amphibia > Anura > Hylidae > Phyllomedusa > Phyllomedusa bahiana. Next base: position 806 of record JAODAL010086451.1, on the reverse strand, counting down.
CAGGTAGTGCCCCCATCTGTTAGCCAGGTAGATGTCCCCTCTGTTGCCAGGTAGTGCCCCCTCTGTTGCCAGGTAGTGCCCCCTCTGTTGCCAGGTAGTGCCCCCATTGTTGCCAGGTGATGCCCCCATTGTTGCCAGGTAGATGTCCCCTCTGTTGCCAGGTGGTGCCCCCTCTGTTGCCAGGTAGATGTCCCCTCTGTTGCCAGATAGAATGTCCCTCTGTTGCCAGGTAGTGCCCCCTCTGTTGCCAGGTAGTGCCCCCTTTGTTGCCAGGTAGATGTCCCCTCTGTTGCCAGGTAGATGCCCCCTCTGTTGTCAGGTAGATGCCCCCTCTGTTGCCAGGTAGATGCCCCCTCTGTTGCCAGGTATATGCCCCCTCTGTTGCCAGGTAGTGTCCCCTCTGTTGCCAGGTAGATGTCCCCTCTGTTGCCAGGTAGTGCCCCCTCTGTTGCCAGGTAGAGCCCCTAAGCTAATAAAAATAAAATAATAAAAATCCACTTACCTTACCAGGCTCCTGCAGCGCGGCCAGCTCCTGCCCGATCTCTTCAGCGGCGCAGGGGGAAGTGAGAGCAGCCGCGCGTCACTCCCCTGCAGCCGCGCGTCACTTCCCCCTGTGCCCCTGACCTGTATGCACGGCGCGCACAGACGCCGTACATACAGGGGGAGGAGGGAGCGATCCTCCTGCCTCCTCCCGCACAGTGAGTACCGCGGGCGGGTGAGCGGCCGCTGGCGGCCGCTTCACCCGCCTGTAGGAGCGGTCCGGCGGCGCAAGAGTAGCGCACCAGCGCTACTCTTGCGCCGCGGTA
>JAODAL010086450.1:0-10249 GCA_025379985.1 Phyllomedusa bahiana | reverse complement strand
TTCAATTTTTTTGCATAGCCTAAGGAATCATTGGGAAATGAAAAGCTAATAGTTACACTCGATAGTGTTTACAAAATTTTTTCTGCTCTCCTACATACCCTTTAACTAAATGGCATTTGACATTCGGACCTGGAAAAATTGTGATTTTTTTTCTCTGTCTCTGTCACATAGTGATCATCTCAGATAAAAACAAGTGATTTATCGTGTGTTGAAATGGACTGCGCATCTGTCTCAAAAGGGTTTGACCTGGGACGCACCTCTCTCCCTCTCCTCTTTTACCATATTTTTCGCTAAAATGAAATTTGCTGAAGTGTCACAAAAAAAAAAATAACAAAAAAGACTGCCCCCAAATGTTTTTTGCCAGTGGTTATTTGACAACAAAAGCACAATCTAATTGCCGGCAAAAAAAAGCTATTCGTTTACAAGGTATCAAAAAAACCCCTATATTGCATTCAAGGCTACTGATGAAAATTTTTACTATACTTGAAATCCAAACTACAGGACACCCAGGTAGCTGGACAATAATTCATCCGGGTGGGGAAAAAAAATAATTTCAGTAATAAGGGTTGTAGCTCTTTTCACTGACAATTTTGTTATTTTAACTTGCTCCTAATACAATCCATAGAACCTGATATTTATTGTGCTTTGCTTTTTTGGCCTTTAATATCTGGTAATAATGCAAAAATTGTTTGGTGGTCAGCCCCTTATCAAAAGATTCATTTGTAAGGTGCAAATGGTATTGCTCTAAAAACTATCCCAAATCCACCGTTAAAAGAACCTGCAATACAGACAGTTTCTTTTCCCTCAATGCTTTGTTAAAAATAAGCTTTTTTGAGCAATTCACAGTGTTGATTTATTCCTATAAACATTGACCCGTGTTGCATCTAAATAAAGGATGTGGGAAAGTGAACACCACTGGGCAGGGGATTTTTTAATTTTTTTCGTTTTAAAATCTTTGTTATAATTTTCCCCAGTGCTGCAAGCGGGGATCATCGTTTCATTGGGTCCCCGTTCCCCCATGGATCACTCCCTCTAAATTTAATTAAACCCTGTAATTGTTTTTGGAGTATGGGGTAAACTAAGTACCAGGAAAACCCCCTCAAATGCAGAGGGGAACATTCAAATTCCTTTCCCGATGTGGTCCTTGATGGGATATGCACCAGGGCCCCACACTTCACAGCAACAGTGCTAACCTGTCCACCATGCTTTTTTCTGGGATGGGATGAATGATGCAAAAATTTGTACAGCACTGAGGCTATGTGAGTTTTATGACTAATAGAAAAAAAAAAAAAACAGCTGAAAAAAGTAAGAACTCTTTTGAAGGGTTTAAGGATTAGAAAAAGACATGCATGCTTTATTCCAGAAACATACCACACCTGTCTAGAGAGGGCCCTACTAATAAAATTTTGGCCCTTTTTGAAGTGAATCTGGAGCAGCAACACTGTAGGTAAAGTTTGTCAGAAAATTATCAACAAAATCTTCATGTATAGCATATGGATTTTATGTGGTTTTTCAGGCACTTTATAACTTTGTTTTTATATTTATGTATAGTAAACTTCAGTTTATAAAAAGTTTAAAGGGGGGGTTTTGTCTCACTACATTGATTCATCCACCTCAGCCCGTTTCTTTTTTCACTTTGAATTCAGGGGCGTGTTTTACTGGTTTCTCTAGGCTGCAGTAGAGGGGGAGGGTAGCATAGCAACCATGCGGGCACCATCAGGGGAGATGAACAGGTCTTAGCTATGCGCCTGAGGGGCATGCAGCCCAAAAAGAGGGGGACACTCAAATAGGGGCACTGTTAATGGAACAAAATTGCAAAGTACATTTTCCCCTGCAACTTTTTAAACAAAAAAAGCAATCCTCGTGTGTGAGAAAACCCCCTTTTAAAGGTCTTCTTTGGGTGAGCTTTCTTGCTTTAAAGGCCCCTGGGCAAGAAACTGACCCCAGGATGTTCCATTGCTAAGGCCAATATTTCATCACCCTATAATCTGGAAAGAAACCTGGAACCTTGGCTTCAATTCCCCTTTAGCGGTATTAAGTTCTGTTGAAGGGTTTTCACTTTGGCTAATTTCTAATATTTTTTATTTTTAATTTTTTTTCATTAAAAAAAGACAGAAATACAAATGTACAGGTATTAAAAAGGGGAAAACAACATAGTACATCACCATTCAGGCCCCTTATGAGAAAAATTCTGCAGTAAGACTTTTTTGTTCCCCATAGCCCAAATCAGGCTCATTTTCTTTTTACTCAAAACACTAAAAATGAAAGCTGACTTGGTTATTGCTTATATCATTGGATTTTTGTAACAAAAAAAAAAGAAAGGAGGAAGGGAAAAAAAAAACGCACTGTACAGGGAGGAATGGTGGAGTGTCCTCAATTAATAAAATAACTCATGGGGCCGGGGGTGTTTTTGCATAGGGACTCATCTGGTTATTGAGACGAGACTATAGATAAACCACATCTGATTAGATAAATAAATTCCTACTTTTTAAAAAGGGGTTTAGCAGGGGCGTTGCTAGGGCCTAAAACCCGGGGGCTCGGGCCTTTGTGGTTTTTCTGGGTAGGCTGGGTTCCCCAAAAACATTTTTCACGCCTCTTTTGAACTGCGATTTTTTTTTTACAGAGAAAAACCCTTGTTTCCTGTCCTAATTTTCTGCACATTCCCACAGATCCCGTCCTTTCTCCTCGCAGCCCTGTACAGTAAAAAATAAACCAATGACAAATTTACTTTTTCAAACTTCTACCTTCATAGAAAATACCCCAAACAGTCACCAAAACATACAACTACACATGGAGCAAATATACCGGGGACATGATTGTTACTAAAACCCTCCAAAAAAACCAAGACCCCAAACTACTTACTATTAAAAGGCCCAAATGCCCTGCCAGCCCCGACAAAACCACCCCCCATTGACCAAAATGTACACGGCTTGTTTACATTACCACGGCCATAAGGGACCAATAGGGGTAGATACTATTGTATGTAGACTTGCAGAAAATATGTGATTACACTGCAGTTACATTTAGTATCCCGGAGACTTTTTTCTGACAGGCGTTCACCTTCCCTTCTTTCCCATCCGGTTCACACCTTCATGCTGATTGCTCCCGGCCAAGACTCGTCCCTGAGGATTTGGACACAAATATCTTAATCCTCACTTTCCAGAACCTTAATTATAGGTATAGCAGTCCCCCCCGTTTGGGATATAGGGGCACTGAAGCAGTATATGGGGCCACAGGGAGGTATATGGGCCAAAAGGGGATATATAGGGGACAGGCAGGTTTAGGGGGACGAGGCAGTATATAGGGGCCCCCAGGCAGTATATGAGGCCAAAGGCAGTAATAGGGGCACTGAGGCAGTTATGGGGCCACAGGCTAATGGGGGCACTGAGGCAGTTTAAAAAGGGGGCCCCAAGAAGGAAAATAGGGGACGAGGCGTAATAGGGCCCCCAAGAAGGATATAGGGGGATGAGGGAGATATGGGGGGGACTGAGGAGTATAGGGGGCCACAGGCAGTTATGGGGGCACGGGAGGCATATGGGCGCCCCAAGGGGGGCATATGGGGACCCCAGGGAGGCGTATGGGGGCCCCAGGCAGGCGATGGGGGCACAGGCAGGCTATGGGGGCCACAGGCAGGCATTATGGGGCCACAGGGAGGCATTATAGGGGGCCCCAGGCAGGATTGGGGGCCACAGGCAGGGGTATGGGGGCCACAGGGAGGGATTTTTTTAAAGGGGCCCAGGGGAGCATTTTAGGGCACAGACAGGATATGGGGGCCAGGGCAGTAAGGGGGGCACAGGCGGCATTTTGGGGCATAGGCAGCCTTAAGGGGCACAGGGAGGGTATGGGGGGCCCCAGGCAGGGTATGGGGGCCACAGGAGGGAGGGGGGACAGGCAGGGAAAGGGGGGCCCCAGACAGGGGAGGGGCCACAGCAGGGATTTTAGGGGCACAGGCAGGGATATGGGGGCCCCAGGCAGGCATTATAGGGGCACAGGCAGGGGTAGGGGGGCCCAAAGGAAGGATTATAGGGGGGACAACGGGAAAGGGCCACGGGAGGGATTGGGGGCCACAGACAAGGGTAGAGGGCCCCCCAGGCAGGCATTATCGGGGCACAGGCAGGCATTATGGGGCACGGCAGGCATTATAGGGGGGCAGGGAGGTAAACGCTTTAAAATAAAACATAATACTCACCTTAACTCCCCCGGCGAGCGCGCTCCTCTTCGTTTTCTTTAGCCGCCCCGCTCCTCCGGGAGCCCTCGGGGCACGGCCTATGACTGCTGTGCGCCCGAGGGCAGGCAGGTGCGATACATCACACATCGCGACGCGCCGGCTGAGGGCACGGGGCCCCCGGCGGGTCCTCAGCGTGTGGGACCCGGCGGCCCCGTTTCGGACCCGCGGTCCGACACTGTTCGGGGCAGGGGCGCTGCTCTCTGCTCCCAGAACCCGCATCATGTCGTCCAGCGGGGCCACATGCACTAAAAGGGGCCTTTGGGGTCCGGCCCAGGCAGCGGCCTGGGGCCCGGGGGACCGGGGCACAGGGGGGTTTTATTCGGGGCCCGAGCCCCGAATAAAACAGCCGCGACCCCCTGGTCTCTAGACAAAAGGATTAGGAATGCCCCCTGCTGGAACCTCGAATGAGTTTATTGTTAAGGAAATTTGTCATAAGGGTGCGTTCCACGGATTTTCCGACCGTTATTTTTTCTTTTTTGGCAGTAGGGGGCACTTTTTTTCTGCGGTTTGCAGATTAAAGCCCTCCCCCTTACACCCCAATTTTATGTTCTACCCAAAACCGGGGAAGAATGAACATGTTCAAGGTTTTAGGAATTTCCAAGGGGGTCACAAACCATCCAGCAGAAAACGGCGGTGGGGACTGCTGCACAGATTTTCTATTTTTTCTATACAGAAGATTGACCCTCGGTTTATGCCTTTTCAAAACCCAAAAACCGTCTGTAAAAACCCCTGAAAAAACCCCTTTCTGTAGGGACAAGCCCTTACTGTTAAATTTCTCGCAGTGCCACACAAAAAATCTAATATTACTGGTACACAGTCAAATCAGTTGGTTGCCCTGTGTAATATAGGTCACAATAGGTCTTAAATGCTTTTTGTAACACTCTTACCTGGAAAAGAAAAAAAAAAAGGGGATCCCCTTTAATAGTATTCCCCCATCATTAGAATGGCATTACATTTTCTTAACTGCCCCCCCTTTTAAATTAATATTAATGAAGCAACTTGGATGTGCTGCTACTTTTTCCCCTAAAGCTGCACCCCTGTCACAAAGCCTTTAAATTAAAAAAAATACCAATTTGCACCTTTACATTACGAAACTGGTAAAAAAAACAAACTTATTTACTACCACTTACGGACTCTCCCAGATTGTGCGGGAGGAGCCCAAAAAAATGGGGTCCCCCCCGTTCTCCCAGAAAGTTGGAAAACTGCGGGGGGTGCATGACAGAGAAGGGCCCCCTCCCAGCAACATACTGACTTTTCCCACGATTTGCGGATTCCGCCCGTCTCCCCAAAACCCTTTGAATTGCCCCCTTCCGCCTAAAACCATCGGAAGATTTGTGCATGCTATTGTTTTTTTGGGAACGTGGGAGCTGAAAATCTGTTCATTGTAACTACTGAATTAATTTTTTATTAAAACATGGGAATGGTATCTTGTCTTTTTAAGATGGGGTTTCCAAATCTGCAAACCCAAATTAAAATGTGACCAAGAAACCCCCCCGTTGGAGTACCCCTTTGGTTGTATGAAAAAAAAAGAAACCCAGAATAACCTCATTAATCTCTTTATAAAGAAAGGGGGCTGCAAGGCCCTGGTTTCCCTTAGAGTGTTTTAGCTTCCTTATAAATGAAAGCAGGCTTGGACTGGCCAACGGGGGGAATAGAGGAAAACCCCCCGATGGGGCCCCCGAGTATGGGCCTGGGGTTTTTTTACTGCATATACTTCCCAAAAAGGGGGAAAAAGGCAGAGAAAGAGAGGCAGACAGCAAGGAAGAGTAAGGAGCCATCTACAGTCATTTACATAGCTTTAGGGTGGTCCCTTTAAAAAAAACTCCACCGAAGGGCCCAAAAAACCCAACTGGTGGACACCCAAATCACTCCCCTGTGGGCCCTAGGCAAACCCCATCCGACACTAAAAGAAACCCAATAGTGTGAAAATGGCTCAGTGTAGATGTAAAAAGCATAATCCACTAAATCTATCAATGACAACAATCTGATTACCCAAAACCTTATACATTAGCCCATTTGGTTCATATATAAAATCATTATTTTATTTTAAATTTAGCAACAGGGTCAACTTTTTCACCACATCTTGACTACGCGTTGCATCCTCCCCCTTGTTTTAAATTTTGATCTGATCACAAAAGACATTTAATTTGCCCATCTTTGCAATTCCTGCGTTCGGACATAAATTTGGGGCGCATTAGCCTTTGGGATACGGCGTCGGGTGGAAAATTTAGCAATTCATTCTGAAGGGGAAGCAGTATATTGATTCCCTTCATCTGGTAATTTCCTTAAAGAAGTGTGTGATTTTTACTTTAAAAATAAACATGGTATAATAAATTTGTGCTAACAGCGCCATAGTTATAATCCTTTAATTTTTTAAAAAAACCCCCCCTTGGTCTTTACTATGCCTTTTTGAAAAAATAAAAGAAAACTTCTTAAGAAACATTGTGTAAAAAAAGCTTAAACGTGATTTTACAGCACGGGCAATACCTTAATATAATATTAAATTTTGGAACTTAGGGCCTCAAATTTTTTAGGGTATTTGCTCCAAAGTTAGTTGCCCCAAAGGTTCCCTAGTATCCCCCCCTTTTTAAAAAAGGGTCGTTAGAGCCCAACATTCCAACCAATTCTTGATAGCACCAGTGAGCAACCCCAACGCTGCCAATAGGAGGGGCCTACAGAGCGTTTCCATTCGAATCTATGGGGTTAAGTTTGGGTTTGGGGTCTTTGCGTAAAACAGATTATTTTCAGACTTTTTATTTAAAACAGGTCAGTTTTTGTGGGCATGTTAACCTCTCTGGGAGGGAAATTACACTAATGGGTTACTAGGATGCGGTGGTGTAATTGGGGAAAGATAAAGCAGCAAGAAGTGCACACTATAGTTTTTTTTGCTAGAAAAACCAGGAACAATTTCTTGCAAAATACACTCTCCACCCAGCGTGAGCAAACACACCACGGTGCATTGGTTCAGGGAGACTAAGGCAGGCGGCGGGATACACCCATCTCGGCCTTTTACCCACTGGAGGCAGTGGTGTGAAGTAATTATTCACTGTGCTGCTGCTGTATAGACCCTAAAACTCTGACAAGGCTTTTGGGCCTGCTAAGGGGCCCGAAGTGCGTCCCAAGCAGGCACCTGATTCAAAGAGCATTGGTTGATCTGGGAAACAGGGGAGACCCAGTAATTTTTTTTTTTTACATTTTTTAACAGGGGTTTTTGTATACCCCGACTGGGGGGGTATATAATACTTACCTACTGGGGGCCCTAAACCTTTTGCAGAGGGGCCCAATATCTACCACTAAAAGGGGCCAAAATACCTACCCACTAAAGGGGCCCTAATTACACCTACCTACTGGATACCCTTATACCTTTCTACTTACTGGGGGCCCAATATAACTACACTAGAAGGGGCCCCAAAATTTAATCCATTAAGGGGGGGCCCATGTACCCACCTACCATTACCCACCAACTGGGGGGGTATATTTCCCACCAATCTATTTGGGGACCCCAAATTCCAACCATTTACTGGGAACCCAATGTATCACTTATTTGGGGGGCCCCTGTATACTACCAACAAAAAGGGGCCTTATCCTACCTAAGAATGGGTCCTAAAATCCCCATCTATTACTAGGGGGGGCTGTGTACCCACCACCTACCTACTGGAAGAACCTATATACCAACCCCAAAAAGTGGGACCCGTTATCTCCCTATTGGGGGCCTATTTGGGGGAAACCCTATACTGAAGGGGGAATTTTTACCTACTTAATAGAAAGATTTGCTCACTTTTCTGACTAATTTTTAGGTCTAACCTTCCCCTAAAATGAGTGGTTATTATCCCCCTGCTAATTTTGGGGGGGGGGACTCCTTTCATTTAGGGCATTATAACTATTTGTCCATAGGTGGGAAATTGGTAGGGAACTGATTGAAATTAAAGGGAGTCTAACATGTTTGTGTGGTAAATTCGCAGGATGATTTGTAGCGGGGAAAGACGTTGTGATGGTTGGAGGGTGAAGAAAAAAAGTGAAAGAAACGACTCTCATCAAAAAAATTCACCTGTAAGTCCTTATATGAGCTTCACTGTAATACTTATATATCTGCAGAGCCTTATAAACTGCTATCAAACCTCTAATGGTCACTGTAGGGTTGAAAATATTGGTCTTGGGTATGTTCCATGGCGTATTGCAACACGTACTATGTGCCCCGCAATTACCTATGGAACAAACCCTTAATGTAATGTACAATGGTTTTATGTAGTCCTTTATGGTGGTGAATGTGGTCATGGTGTTGTGGGATTTTTGGTCCTTATATATTGTTGTTATTGATTTTATTGGTCTTAATTATTTATTTGGTTAGTAATACACAATAGCTCCCGGGGGAATAGCAAATGTTATGCCCCAACCACTTTTACCCTGCACTAGGGGATCTGCAACCCCCTACTTTCACATCCTTTGAATAAAAGCTGGGTAAAAAAAAGTAACAAATTCCGTTTATTTTAACATAGAAACTTTTAAGTTATAAAAGAATGTTTCTTTCGCTTGTGCACATAGAGATGGTAGGCATCCAAAAAGAAGTTAAATTTTTCATATGCATCCGCATTAGTTTCGGGGGTCTTATTGGAGCACACGTGTACAGAGGGAGGCCTTTTTTCCCCGAAAGGGGGGAGTCCCCTGAAACGTTGCGCTTCACGCTTACTCCCATCTGAAAACGTTTGCTCCAACAAAGGGAAAACTTTTGCGGAGGCATATAAAAGGGGTTCTAACTTCAAGGTTGATTTGGTTAGTAACGTAAAAACTTTTTTAGTACATAAGGTAGGGATATTGGGTTTTTTTTAGTCTTTGTATATTGTTGTTATTGGAAAAATTTGGTCTTGGCAGAACAATATGGGTTTATTAATCATATATGGGGTTTTGGGGGATGTGTTAAAAATTGTGGCCCTTTATATTATACCCGCAAATTACAGAATAATGAATGAAATTGCCATTAAACGAAAATATATATTTTAAAATTTTATATATAATATATATTAAAAATATAAATATATATATATATTATTATATATAATATAATATTTATAAAAAATTTTAATTTTTTTTTTGGGGGCAACCGCAAAACCCAAAAACCCCCGTGCGGGCCCCAATTTCAAAAAAATTTTTCTAAAACTAAAAACCCCCCCTTTAAAAGAAAAAATTTTCCACTGTACCCCCAGGCTCCATACTCAATTTTGGGAACCTTTTTTTTTAAAAAAAGATAGCTTTTATCTGGGGATAGGGGGGTTTTCAAGCAATTTTTTGAACCATTGCCATGTGTCTTTAGCTACGCCCCTGGTTACTATTTTTGTCAATCTCTTTTTATAACGCACCAGGAAAAAATTGTCAAAAAATTTGTCCTCTATCCCTTTAGGGAAGGCACTCTACTACACGGGTTTCCCCAAAAGGCCCCTTTCATCCCGGGCACAATTCAGGTTCTAGTATTGATATTACACTACTTTACCCCCAAGTCCCCCTGACCTATAACTGTTTTCGGCTGCTTCACTCCCATAATGTAGTTTTATTTTGGCTTGGGCCCCTCACTCACAACTCTGAGGGTGGGAAACTCTGCACTGCTACCCTTTTTTTTTTTCATAGAAGTTGGGCTCCAAGTCACCTATTTTATCCACCAGGGACAGCCCAACATCAAATAGAGCAGGACTTTTGGGGTCCACAACTTAATCTCAGTCAGTCTAATTTGGGCCCATCAAACTTTTCTTGGTCTTGCTGTTACCATATTTCTGCAATTGGCTACTTTTGAACATGACCAGGGGCACTCAGGCTTTTTTAAGGCATGTCCCGACCACGGGTTTTCGGCTGGGGGTTTTTTAGCCGGTTTACGGTTTTTCAGACCGCCCGAAAAACCGGCCAAAATGAGCACAATGGGCAATGGAAAACCCCTGCAGCAGTCCCCCCGACGGTTTTCCGTCCGGGGGTTTTTTCCGCCCGCGGTCCGGCCCGCAAAACTTTTGGGGTTTCCAATCTTTGTCCATTAAATTT
>JAODAL010086449.1:0-10249 GCA_025379985.1 Phyllomedusa bahiana | reverse complement strand
TTGAAATCAAAAAAGGTTTCTTTGTTTCAATGGGATCAGTAAGAGGGGGGTTTCCATTTTTAAAAATTTAAATTTTTTAAAACCCCCAACGTTTTGGAAAAATTAGATAGTTTTTTTAAGTAAAGATTTTGTTTGGCACATTTTTCTTGGGCGAAGGGGGAAAATTTTTATAAAAAAGTTGGGAAAAAATCCTTGGTTTGGGGGGGGGAAAAAAACCCCTGTAAGCAAATGTTAAATGTTGTTTTGTTTCCCCAAAATGCTTGCATTGAATAAACCCTGGTTTATTTTTCCCTTTTAAAATGCTTTTTAATTTAAAAAACCTGTTTAAACACCCCCCCCTAAAAAAAGCTTTATTAAGTTTACAAACAACCATGTGAAGGGTAAATCCGGGGAAAAAAAACCCCTGCCAAGGAGTGGGGCCCAAGCAAAAAACATTTGGAGGGTTTAAAGAAAGGTTTGATAAACCACCTAAAACTAAATTTTTAATTTTCTTATGTAGAAATTTTTAAAAAATCTGTATCCATTTCGGGATGCAATGGGGGAACGGGAAATTTAGAATAAACAAAGTTTTAAAAAATTTTCCCTTTAAAAACTTCTTTCCCTTCCGGGTTAAATTGGCATTTTTCTTCTTTCAACCTTCCCAATAATTTAGTTTGGGTCTTAACATCAAAGTAGAAAATTCTTTTTTAAAGGGAAAGGTTACCCCTTAGGGTTTTTTCTGGTATTTTTTGTTTTTCCCAGTGTAAAAGGGGAAACATGGAAGCATGGAAAAGGGGCAAACTTTTAGTCCGCTGAAATTTCTTTAAACCCTACCATAGCGGGGATTTAAGGGGTTTTTTTTTAGTTTTTTTTTGGAAACCAAATTGACTTTTTTTTTAAAATTTCTTTTAAATTTTACCATTTTTAAAGGGGGGGCAAACTTTTTAAAGGGGGGTTTTACTTTATTTAAACAGTACATATGAGGGTTTTTTGAAAAAAAAAAGGACCCCTGTCCATAAAAGTTCAACCAGGGGGGCCGGTTTAAAACTGTGGAAAGGGGGAATGGAGGGGAAAAAAGGAAAGTTCGGGCTAAAGCCCCCCCACTGGTTAATCCCCTTGGAAACCCCCCAAAAAGGAAAAAAACCAAAATCTGCTTTTGGGGAAAGGCCCCCATCTTTGGAAACCCCAAAAACCGCCCCAAAGCCAGGATCCAAAATTTTTTCCCATAGCTATGTACGAAATTAATTTTTATTTCTTTGGGCAGGTAGTTTTCTTAGCATTTCTTGAAACGCCACTGTTCCTTGCTGTGCATAGCTTACTCAGGCGCTATTCCACAGATTTACAATTTTACAGTGAAGAACGCTTTTTCCTTGGAGATTGTACCTTTTTTCTCTAGCTGATGGGAATGTCCCCTTGTCTTTTGAGGGGGCTTTACATGATATAATATTTCCTCATACCTTTTGTTAGGGACCATTTTATATTATATAATTAATCCTTGTCTCCCCAGAGGCGTCTTTTCTCAAGACTAAATAAGTTCAATTCTACTTACTCTCCTCTTAACTAAGATGCTCTATTGTATTTTGTGTAAATCCAAAAGTACAATGGCAATGCTAACTAACAACTGGTACTGAGGGTGAAGAGGGGGATCTGCCACTGGAATCAGTGATTGCAAAAAACTGAAAAATTGGAGCCTGTCTACCTAATAAGAGTTTTCTCACTCAAAAGATTAGCTCTCAACATGACGGGACACTTAAATTAAGACTTTTTGTAAATGCATTGGTCAATATATTTTACTTTAGTTATGAGATATGAGACATTTTATGTGTTATGAGTGCATACAGGTTTCTATGGAAAAACCTGGCCTTACCAAGATCATACTGTTATCTGGATTTGAGCAGAGAGAGGAAATGAACACACCACAAACTGGGACTGGCATCTAGAAAAAAACAATTTTTTCTAACTAGATTGGCTGTTGTTTAACTGATACGCTATTGTACTTACTCGTTAGAGTAATCATTGATCTCTATTTTTTTTTTTTCAAATTCCAATCTTTATTTCAAAAGCATACATTACATCCACATTAATCAAGAAAGGTAATCATATTGAGCAGGAGCACATAATAAAAGAAAAGTGTCCAAAATAAGCCTGCAATATGTAGCATACATATGCACAGAAAGCACACTTATAGCTATACACATATACCAATATGGCAGGAAAAACCAGCATAATATAGGTCTCCTGATAGGTAAAAGATTAAACCTGGGCACTTGGGGTCTAACGTTTATGGATAACAAACAAAAAAACGCATCTAAATAATAGTGTCTTCACATGATATGGAAAATTATGTATCGTATGGCGCTGGGTAGGCGCGAGAGGTCCCGTACCTGGGGCTGAAAGGAGGATCATTCATCGTCCTGGAGAGGAAATGGCCACCTACCAACCGCCCAGCGCGTCTATACACAGGAGGCGAATCAGGGAGATGCCTGGTGTGAAGCAATCCTCGGCTCCCAGATCCGCCCGTATCTCTCCCTCCCTTCTATGTTATCTAGCCTCAATTCCTCCATGCGTTGGAGGGAAAAAGATCTCCTTAAAACCAATCAGTAGAGAAGTGGAGGGGTCGTGATCGCCAAAGCCTCGGGATTGGCTCTCGCTGCACCATCATGAAGTGATGATTTCCCTTTTAAGTCGAGGTTGACGACGGGATCATGGATACAGCAGGACCATGGGGGTTCTGCAGCTGTGTACCTGTTCAACGAGTTTAAATGATAGCAATCCACCTTCTACCTGAAGGGGGAAATATTGCGGGCAGCTACACCACACATTGTCCCATTGTTCCATCAGCTTGGCACATCTCAACACTTGCGGAGATATGCCGGGAGGAATCGAATGCAGCAGAGCAGGGACCCGATACAAACGGGAAATTATTTTGAAGTTTTGCTCTTGGAGACGTCTGGAGACTAATGATTTGTATGCTAACATATTAAGATTTAGTCCAATCTCTGACGATATTGCTCTCTGAATCTCCCGCTCCAGGGCAGCTGAGGGGGGGGATGCTCGGGTCAATCATGCACATTAAGGTGTTATATTTTGTTGAGATGAGAGTGGGTCGGAGAGCGTCCTGAAGGCAGCGGCTCTCCAAGGGCGCAAGGATCGGCGAGGTTTAGTGTTACATTATTATCATATTAAAAGTGCTGGGATCTGTTATCAAACCGAAAACCAGTCATCGACTCATCCCCTCACTGGGTGGTTTCCCCCCAGGTCTTCAGGGTGTAGCGGCGTGGGATGAAAATGGTCCTGATAGACAATGGGTGTGTGACTACCTAGTTCTAATCCCGCGTGGAGTCAGGATTAACCTTGACCGGGGTCTAAGGGCGTGTGGACCAAAACAGGTACAGCGGCCTACCATTTGTCCTTCCGTATGCATCGTTGCTTGTGCGACCCTTGGGAGGGAAAACAATGCGGGACTTGGGGAGAAGTCCTCAGCCGTCACATGGCACAAGTGATTTGTCATGTGGGCCTCACACAATGAGGCTTCTTGCGAGGAACCAGAGCTTGGGAGTGCCGATGTGGAACAAATCCAGTATTCGAACTGATGGAGGACGCCAAGTAATAAGCTTTATTATCCGGCAGGGATAGGCCCCCTCCTAGTGGTCTTATGAGCGTATTTCCTCGCCATTGGGCTTCTCTTGCCCCAGATAAAACACTCCAATATTCTTTGGAGTATTAAAAGGAACCCGAGAGGAGGAGGGGAGTATCGTCTGGAACAGATACCAAAAGGGGGGGGGAGAAATTCATCTTCACTATATGATGCGGGCCGTTCCATGAGAAGTCTCGCCTATCCCAAGCGCTAGGTCGCGGGAGGAGAGAACGGCCATTATGGGGGCAAAATTCAAATCAAAAGTGTCCTGCAGATCTCCCGGAATAGTAACCCCTAGATATTTAAGGGACTTCTGTGCCCATACAAACGGGAAGGATTGTTTCAGTCTTCCCATCTCCTCATTCCCTAAGTTAATCCCCAAGGCTACACTTTTTTGAAAATTAATCTTTAAGTTACTCAGGGTGCCGAAAGTCTTAAGCGTCTTCATTAAAACCGGGAGCGAGGTGGTGGGTTGGGTCAGATAAAGAAAAAACTTCGGTCAGCGAAGGCGACACTTGTACTGCACGTTTCTACACTGGAATCCCGGATATCGGAATTGTTTTTTCGTATAGTTTGTTGGCGGAGATGTTCCTTCGTGGAGACATTTAGGATAGGGGAAAAGGGGGGACCACCTGCCTGGTGCAATTCCTAATATTAAAGTTGGAAGAAAGAGAGCATTGACCCTAACCTGTGATGAGGGTGCGATTAGAGAGCCATATTCGTTGTAACATCACTGGGCCAATACCTAGCCTCCAGCTAATGCCACATATAGTCACAGTCCACCCGATTCTCAAAAGCTTTTCGACAGCGTCCTAAAGATAGCTGCGTAAGGGGCACCCCGCACTTTTCCAGCCTGATGAATGAGTGTGAAGGTCTTCTGGGTGTTGTCCCTAGATCCCCTAGCAGGGACGATAACACACTGGTCCCGGTGCACCCAGTCCCCCAGTATCCCATTAAGTCGACCCGCTAACATTTTGGCGAAAAGTTTGGTATCCAAATTGAGGAGGGAGATGGGCCTGTAGCTAGAACAAAGGAGGGGGTCCTTGCCTCCTTTGGGATCACTTTAATGTAATGCGGCTAGAAAAGGCCGAGAGAAAGGGGCAGAGGAGGAAAACGAGTTGATAGGGTGGACAAAGTTACGGTGTCTACTAATTCGTTATTTAGGACCTTGAGAACTTTGCTTGTGTATCCATCGGGGCTGGGCTTTTCCAGTCGGCATGTCACTGTGGCTGAGCTTTAATCTCACTTCCTTGGGGAACGGCCGTTCCAGAGCATGAGATGCCTATCAGCCTGAACGTTGGGTAATGCCGAGGCTGCGAGGAATTCCGTTTTCAATCTAGGCGTATTCTTCACAAATGGGGACAAGGTCTTTGGTAGGTTGTACAATCTTTGGTAAAACAAGCGGAACGATTCTAAGATGTCAGGGGTCTTATGTCTGTCTCGCCGGAGTGGCCAGTTTCCCGCCGGGAACTAAAAGCGAGGCTCGCTTGGTCCCTCAAGGCTCGTTGCAGCATTTTGCTAGGTTTATTGATCCACTGGGTAAGGAAAGTGTTCGCGATATCAATGCTTTGTTACGCTTGTGTTCTGGTCGTGATGCCTATGGATAATCATGCCGTCGTTTGAACAAGGAGCCTAAGGGTCCTCTCTCTGCCCAGAGCCGTGGAGCTGTTTCCAAGGTTCCCAGCCTATCCAGAAGAATCTTCAGCTTTCCCGCCGCCTCTCTTTTCAGTCGGGATCCATGCTTAATGAGAACCCCTCTCAAAACACACTTAAGGGATTCCCACTTAACATGGGGCGAGGAGGGATCTGAGGCATGGTCAGTTAGGAAATGTCTAGCGGTTTGTGTAACATCCGCCAGACATACCGCATCTTCTAGCAGAGATTCGTTAAGCTTCCAGGTGAAGGGTCCGCGGCCCTCATCAGGCAGAGCAAAAGTGCAGCATACCGGCGCGTGGTCCGAGAGAAGGATATTAGTCTCAGCTTTGCCCACTCTCGTCCAGCAGGAAGGAGTGGCGACCAAAAAAAAATATAGTCGCTACTATAACCCCTGTGCGGATGCGAATTAGAACGTGAATCGCGGGCGTAGGGTTTCAGTATGCGCCAGATGTTCGCTCAGTTGCATGTCCGGTGCAGCCTCTTAATTTTGTTAATGTGGTGAAAGAGAGGGAAGTTTTCCCCGAAGAGGTATCAACCTCAGGCTGCAGTGTGAGATTGAAGTCTCCACATAGGATTATGTGGCCTTGGGAAAAAGCGTTCAACTCATCCAACACACGGGCCAGAAAGGAGACCTGACCCTGGTTAGGGGCATAGACGTTGGCGATTGTATACGGGGCACCCCCCACGCTGCACCTCACAAAGACATATCGCGCTTCGGGGTCCTCCTTCACCTCTAAAATCTCATGAGCGAGCGATTTATGAAAGAAAATCGCCACCCCTTTTGTCTTGGCCTGAGAGTTGCTGGAATGGCACCAGGAGGGATAATACCTATCTCGAAATGGGGAGCGTGGCTCTTGAGAAGATGTGTCTCCTGGACACACAAGATGTGCGATCTACATTTGTGCATGTTATAAAAAATACGCGACCTCCTCTCCGGGATATTAAATCCCTTAACATTAAGGGATGATACAGTGAAACTACCCATGGTCAAAAAGCCACAGGCGGCCCCCCGCACGGAACCCCACCACCAACACCACCCGAAGCTGGAAGCAGACAGCACATAAAAACCAACCTCCGACACACAGCTGGCCATGGAAAAGAGCCAGCAAAAGAAACCTAACATTTCGTAGCAGACAAACTGCTGTGGCTAGACATCGGGGTCCTAGCCACCATCCTACATGGGGACGTGGCTGTTGTGTGGAGGGCAGGCCCCACCGCTCGTAAGCGAAACAAATAGAAAATTGCAAGATAACATTTCTATCACATTTACTAAGAGCCCACTCGTGTTACAAATGCACCTTGAGGATCGGCACCAATTTTGTGTCTGACGAGAGGGGGAGTCAGGGCAAGGGTGGGGCAACCGGGGGGGGGAGGGGTGGGAGGGGGAGTGGGCTGGGAGAGAGGCGGGGAGAAAGAAAAAAGGAGGGGGAGAGGAAGGGAGGATGGGAAAGAGGTGGAGGAGAAAAAAAAAAAAAAAAAGGGGAGAGGGGGGGAATAAGGTAATAGGGAAGGAACAGAGGTTGGGTGTAGGAGGGTAACGGTTACCTCCGCCTCAAGTCAGAGACGGGAAAAACATAACAACATTTATGATATGATTAGGGACCAAACTGTCTCCAATAGATCTTTGATCCGGATTGAAATCTTATCTGCAAGATCCACCGGAGAGAGGGCACTTGAGCACATACAACATAATAATGAAAGAGAGTAATTAAAAGACACTTAGCAAATGTCCTGTCGGTTGAATTGAGGAATCACTCAGGCGAAGTCCCCTAGAAGGCTTCTGTACTGGGGATGCTTGTCAGGAATCTCCGGCGTCGCTGAGGCTTGGGCATTCCCGAGGGTCCCACATCTCTTGGGGCGAGTTCCGTGGTCGTGGTCGATGGTCAAGGAGAAAAAGAGGCAGCCGAGGAGTCCCATTAGGTAGATCCCACGTTTGGGAGACCCTGGGCTGACATGAAGTGAGGAAGGTCCGCCAATGATCGGAAAATCACAAGGTCCTCTCCCATTGGACTTGTGTAGCGCAAAAGGGTAGCCCAGCGATGCGATTAACGGATGTTCCGTTGCTGCTAGGATGTGTGAGGAGAGGTTTCAGGGGGCTGCCCTCAGCCTCAGGTACGACGGGGAGTTCCGGGGATGAGAGCCACAGCGGCCGCCCCTCCCCAACGAAGATCTTGGAATGTTTAGCACGTTTCATGATCTCTTCTTTGATGGAATAGTAATGAACACACAGATCACATCCCTCGGCCGGGAGCAGGTCTTGCGTTTGGGTCTCACAAAGCGCGATGAGCACGGTCACTGCTCGATATGGTCGTCGTTGGGCTTGCCTAGTAGCTTATTGAAGAGCCTAGTGAGGGCCCCTGCTAACTCCTGCGTTTTGATCGATTCAGGCAAAAACCGCGGGACTCTGACGTTGTTTCGCCTGTTCCTGTTTTCCAGATCATCGAGCAGAGTCTGCAAGGCATTGGTGTTGTTGTGGAGTGTTTAGCGAGAGAACTCTGGCACATCAGCCAGGGAATTTCTTCACCGACTTCCTGGAACTTCCAGGGTTCTGTACTCTCTGTTGAATGGAAGAAACGTTCTTTTGTACGACATACAGATCTTTCCTCCAGGCAACCTTCAGGTCTGCAGTCAAGGCCGCCAAATCGCTTTTTGTTGGTCATAAGGACAAGAGAGCCTGGAGCTCCGGATGCCCTTGTAGCGCCTGAAGAGCAGTCTCTTTTGGAATCATAGGAGAAACAGTGCTTCTGTTAGGCGGCCGGTTCTGGTGGACATTTGAGGACCGGCTTTGGGCGGGGGGGGGGGGGTTGTGAGCTCGGACCCGCGACACGGAGCACTGGCCACTCCTCTAGCGGAGAGGAAGTCCCATGTGAGGGTGCCACAGATGCTGAGGAGCCCACAGTCCGCTGGCTAGGGCTGGAGCCCTTCATGGGATCTACCACCGACTCCACAGAAAGCCCTGGAGGTGATCCTGAGGTATGGCCCGACTGTGAGATGGCTTGGGTTATGCATTGTGGAGGGGGGTCGTCTTGCTGGGGAGAGTCATGATCCCACTCAGCCAGGCCCTCCAGACATGGGCCAGGGGTCCCAGCGCCCAGAGGGAACTGCGGCCCTGCGTGCTTCTGTGGCTGAGGGGTCTGCTTGGTGCTCAGGGCAGGAGCCAGCAGGGGAGGGGAGGGCAAGCCCAGTCCCTGAGATGTAGGGGACTGGGGGGCGGAGTGCCCGCTGGCTACCTCCTCCTGGGCCCAGTTCAATGATGTTAGTGCGCGTGGGGAGATTCGCCAGCCGCCCTCTCTTTTCCTCTCGGGCGGCCCAAAAACCGGTTCCCTCCCGGTCCGCCCCGGGTTGTCGGGGGTGGCTTTTCATTTTGGCACGGCCCTGTGCGACGGCCCCCCGATTTCCCCCCCCCAAGCCTCCCTGGGAAAAAAGAGGGGCCTCCCCCACGTGGGGCCCGGGGCCCCGGCCTATTCTTCCTCCGCTTTTTCCCCCTCGCTGGGGGGAGACTTCGAGGGCGGGGACCCCCTGGATTTTGGTTTTTTCCCCTTTTCCCCGCATTTCCCGGGGGAAAGTGGGGTGTCCCCCCGCTGAAAGGGGAACCCCCCGTCTGTTTCACGCGGCTGGGAAGATGGTTTTTCTGGGAGGGGGGAGCGGCTGGGGGCCCTGGGGACCCAAAGCTGGCCAGCGGGGGCAAAGTAATTTGAGATTCCCAAGGCCCCCCTTTCCGAGTTTTCCCGCGGGGGCCCCGGGTTTGTTTTTTTTGGGATACGCCCGGGGCCCCATGATGAGGTGCCTAAGTGTGAAAATTTATTAGCTTGGACGGGTCAGGTTTAACCCACGCCCGGGGCCATCACCCAAAACCGGGCCCCACCCCCCCAAACCCATTGATCTCTATTTTTCCCCCCTTTAAAGCACCGGGCCTAAAAAAGTTGTGGGGTCCGGTACACCCCACTAACAAAAATCCCGGCCCTGGATTCTGTTTAAAAGAATTCGACGGGGTTTTTTATGTCTTTTAAAACATTTAGGGGGACGGTTTTCCCCTCGTTGCAAATTAAAAAAAAAAAAAAAAAAAAAAACAGTTCCCCTAAAAATTAAAACAATAAATGTTCTGTCCAAAAAACCGGGCGGAGAATGTGGTAAAAAATGGGCCCCATCAGAAAAAAAAAGCTGTGTAGCCTCCCAGCTGGCTTTTTATTGAGGTCTCTGGGGAGGGGTTGAAAAAAAAAAACATCTAAAAAACCCCTTTGCTGTGTGGCCCATACCCTTGAAAGGGTTTTCTCCCCCTTCATTTTTTAAATTACAGCCCAGTTTTTTTTTAAACTTTCCCCTCTGTCAGGCGGGGTGGTTCTATGACATTTGGATTACCCAAAATTAAGCTTCTCGGATAACTAGTGACCCCTGACCTGAAAAGGGGAAGGAGTTTGTTTTCTTCAGAAAACTTAGGGTATAAGTATTTTTGGGATTTTGAAAAAAAATTTGCTTTTTGAAAAACAACGGGAAAAAATGACCCTTTGCTTAGTTTGGAACTCTCCGGCCCAAAGGTGACATCACTCCGAGTCTAAAATCAAATAGCAGGTTTTTGGTCAGGAAACCCTTTAGAAACTGGTGTGCGCTGATTTTAAAAAAAAAATAAAAAGAGAAGGTATTTCAAAAAGTTTTTATATTTTTGAATTTTTTTTTTTTTTTTTAAAATGTATTCTATTAAAGTTTTTAAGTATACTTTACAATAAAATTAGCCGATAAAAATGTGGTATAAGTCTTTCCCAACAATTTTCTTTTGCAGAAAGGGGATATAATTGTAAAAACATCTTACCCAAAAAAAAATAACAAAAACAACCTGCACTTTTTCTTTAAAAGGGACCAGACCACACCTTAAGAGGCCCCCCCCAAACAGTAGGAGGGGTGGGGGGGGGGGGGGACTTAGAGCACCCTGTTATTTTTCTTTTTCAGCAAAAAAAAACTTTAAATACGAAAAAAAAGTGA
>JAODAL010086448.1:0-10249 GCA_025379985.1 Phyllomedusa bahiana | reverse complement strand
GGGGGGGGCATAACCTATGGACGGTTTTCTTTTGCAGTGCAATAGGCAATGTCCTGACCCCCATCCCTAGATGACACCGATGGGGAAAAAAACGGAGTCCAGGGAGAGAACGGCAGCGCTTAAATGAAAAAGGGTTTAGTACGAGGCTTGTAGGGGTTTTTTATTTTCAAAGGGTATTTAAAAACACATCATTTTGTTGTTATTTTGGAGCATATTGCGCCAAAAATAAGCAAAGCACCCCAAAAGCTGCAGAATACTTCCATAAACTGCCAGAAATCAGGCCCAATTAAGAAAAGCTGATTTTACTTGAGTTTTTGTTGAAAAATTACTTAAGAGCAGAAATCTGCTCAGGTTGTCTGTTTTGTTTCCTTGCTGAAATTTCGCACCGCAAAAGCGAATTTCGAAGGAGGAAAAAAACCGTTTTTGGTGCAGGCATGTCTGCGTAAAACTTCCCTTAAAGCAGGAGCACAATCTTACTTACGAAGGGAGGGGCAATTTGTTTAAAGGGCTTGTCCCCCATAAAGGTTGCTGCTTTTATTTTAAAGATCTTGCAAAAAAAAAGCACTTTGCAATATGTGTCCATTACGTGTCCCCCTTTTCCCTAGATTCCCCTTTGTTGTGCTACATCAGATGAATCGTTTGTGAGAAAACCCCTTTAAAACCCTTTCAAATTTGAAAAGCAATCAAAGTCCCCAAAATTAAAAATTTGCAACTTGTTCATTTTAAAATTTAGTATTTTTCTATAAAAAACAAAAGGAACTTCCCAAAATGGAGACTTTTGAAGGTTGAGTCATGCCACAGAGAAGAAAGATGATTAAAAAAAGTAGCAATGATGGAAGGGGGTCCAGGTCTTTGAAGTAGAGTTGGGATGTTCCAGGGGTTTCAGGGGGGGTCAGTGGGAGCAGCAACTTTAAAATAAAAGTTAAGACAAAATTGTACAACCAAATTTTGTTACATATGTTACTTTTTCCCTTATACTTATGGGAGTCATGGGATAGAACTCTTTTAGACTCTTTAAAATACCATATTGTAGAGATTTCTGGACCAGGTAGGGATCCCGAGGGAGGGTCGGACAATAGAAGAGAAAGGATCCTATGAAGTTTGTGATTAAGTGAGGAGGGGGTTTTTTAAAAAGTAAAGCGTTGTGTGAAGTTGATAGCTGTGAAAAATCGTCTATGCATGGTTTGTAGTTTAAATGAATTATGAGTACAGGGGGGGGAAGGGAGGAGGGAGAGAGGTGGGTTAACCCACAAAGGAGTGTGGGACGGGGGGGAGTTTTTAATAGAAGGAACAGAGAAGGAGTTGCATAAACCGGCAGGAGAAAATGAAGGGCATGCCTGGGACTTTTTTGACTAGATTAAAAAACGAAAAAAAAAATTTTTTCCCGGTGGAACGGGGATAAAAAGGGTTGGATGTGTGGTTTGAAGGAAGGGGCCAATAAAAAATTATCCTGAAGTATAACCCTAGGAAAGTGGGAGCCATCAATTTTGTTGCTAGTGGGTGAGTGCCCCTACATGAGGAAAAGAAAATAACTTAATTCTCCCTTTTTTAATTTTAGAAAATGGAAGGGGGAGGGATAGATACAGATGAAAATAGGTTTTTCAATTATATTGCAGTAGGATGGCCCAATTTCTCAAAAAAACGGTTCGGTCACTTGCCCAATTTTCCCACAAAAATTTGTTTCGGGGTCCGAATTACTTCGGCCGAATCACGTTAAAAAAGCATTTCCAGGTGCCCAGAGCCCGCAGGGTGTGTAGAAGTTGTGCCATGTTTTTAAAATATGCAGGGGCGCTTGGTTTGGTCTTCATACAATGTTGGTTTTAGTAGACACGACATGATGCCCCGCTTTGGGAATCGCTTCACTAAAAAATTCCTGGGATTTAAAGAGGGCAAAATGACCAAAAAACTCAAGCGGGAATGTAGCCGATAAAGTCAGTAGCGAAAGCTGGAAAAAACAAGCTGGAGTCAGGTGGAACTTAGTGTAGGTGTGGAGGTGACGGCGGCGCCACCGCAGCTGGGTCAGGCGTGGCAAAATGACATTTGGAGGGGAAAAAACAGTATTCCCACAGAGTGGACAATGATACAGGTGGAGGTCACGGCGGCAGCGTATGAGGTCGACGTGGAAAATGACATTTTGGGGCGGAAAAAAAAAACAGTATTAGGGCAAGGTGGCACAATCACAAGTGTGGAGGTAGGCGGCGCAGTATGAGGTCGGCAGGCACAATGACATTAGGGAGGCGGCAAAAACGTATTAGGCCACAGAGTGGCACAATGATACAGTGTGGGGTCCGGCGGCAGAGTATGAGGCAGACTGGCCAATAATTAGGGAGGCGGAAAACGTATTGGGCCACAGAGTGGCACAAGATACGTGTGGGGTCCGGGGGGCAGTATGGGGTCAGACGTGGCAAATGACTTATGGAGGCGGCAAACAGTTTGGGGCCACAGAGGGGCACAATATACAGTGTGGGGGTACGGCGGCGCAGATGAGGTCAGACAGTGGCACAATGACTTTATGGAGGGGGAAAAAAACAGTATTGGGGCACGAGTGGCACAATCACCAGTGTGGGGTACGGCGCAGCGTATGAGGAGACAGTGGCACAATGGCTTTCGGAGGGGAAAACAGTTTTTAGGCCACGAGTGGCACAATGATACAGTGTGGAGGTCACGGCGGCAGCAGTTGAGGTCAGGACAGTGGCACAATGGCATTCTGGAGGGGGCCCAAAAAAAAAAAGTATTTGGCCACAGAGTGGCACAATGATACATGTGGGGTCACGGCGGAGCGTATGAGGTCAGACGTGGCACAATGACAAATTCTGGAGGTGGAGAAAAAACAGGGTAGGCCACAGGTGGGGGCAGGGGGCAGCAGCCAGGCGCAGCATGAGGTCAGCGTGGACAATGACACGTGTGGAGGGAAAAGGGGAGTCCAGCGCAGCATGAGGTCAGGAGTGGCAAAATGAATTTCGCAGGTGGCAAAATAGTATTGGGCCACAGAGCGGCAAAATGATGAGGGGAGGTCAGGGGGGGGCAGCAGCATGGGGGTAGGAAAGGGGCACAATGACAGAGAGGGGGGTGATGACAGGAGAACAGATGGGGTTTCGAGGGGGGCAAATGACTTCTGCAGGTGGAAAAATAGTATTAGGCCACAGAGGGGCAAATGATGAGAGCGGAGGTCCGGCGGCAGCAGATGAGGTCAGGCGGGCACAATGACAGAGGTGGAGGTGATGAAGGAGCAACAGCATGAGGTCAGAGGTGGCACAATAATTTTGGAGGTGGAAAAAACAGCCCCAGGCCGCAGAGTGGCACAAGACAAGTGGGGATGTCACGGAAAAAGCAACAGAGAGACATGAGCAATAGAGTGGCCAATGAAAGGTTTTGAGGTGGGTGGCAATACCAGTCCTGGTAAAGCGGGGGGGTGGGAGATGGAGAAACTATCAGCGATGTGTGCTCAGGGGGGTGGGGGGGATCGAATAGTGGTGGGAGGTATTTAAAACCCGGGGACTGACGCCAAAGGGCATTGGTGTGTGGAAATCGGGGCCGTTTCCCCTGTTTCATCTTGACAAAGGTCGTCTTTTCAAAATTTTCCCGTGGAAAAGGGGTTTCCTTGGGGTAACGATCCCCCCGCCGCACTGAACCCCGCTTGACCCACACTACGGGCGGGAGGACGTTTCATGAAAAACCGGCAATTTGCGGCCAACATCCATTTTGGGTGCCGTGTCCAGGGATCTTCTAACTGGGGGGGAGAGTGCTTCCAAGTAGGAAACAACTGTTGGTTGGGAATGCTCCATGTCCTGTGCTGGCTGTGTGCTGCTGGTGATGCCCCCCTCATAGGCGGGTGAGGAAGTGTCATTAGTGATCCAGATTGGTTTATGTGAGGGAGGGGTACTGCCCCTACCCCCCCACCCCCCGCAGCCGGGAGTAGTAGTGAGCGGGGGGGAAACCCCCGGTAGACTGTCAGAGGGGGAGAGGGGGCACATAGGCAGCGGCCAATGTTACGGGGGATTTCCCTATAGTTTTTGAGTTGTTTCCCCTTCAATGGGGGAAAAAGGCTCCATTTTGGCCCCGGTAGCGGGGTCCAATGGGTGGAGGCCAGAGTATCCCTCTGCCGGATGCTGATATTGGCTGTCACTAGCCAGGAAAAAAGCATGCTGCGGGACATCTGACAAGTGACCCGGGGGGGCCCCCTGCCCCCATTTCAATGTATACTCCCACGGTGTTGGGAGTCATCTGCCCGTCTTCTCATTCCATCCACCTCCCCAGCGCTCCTGCCCCTCCTCTTTGTACCTGGGTAGAAAATCCACTCTTTTCACCAGAAAATGCTTTGCCCCCAATGTCCCCCTCCTCCCCCTCCCCCATTTCAGCCCCCCACCGGTCTGTGGCCCGAGATGTAGTCCCCACATCTCAGCCCCCTGCCAGACAATTTTCAGCATTGTTCCAGGACATAAAGCGTGGAATGACGTTTTCATCGTAGTCCTGGCGACGAAAATAAGTGGCCTCCTCGAAAGGGCCCTAACAAACGGCAGGTGTCACGTGAGCTGCCAGGCTGACATCAAAGTTACACAGGGGAGTATTCTGTTGTGGATCATCAAAAAATCGTTAAGGGCCCTTTCTCTTTTCATACAGTGGGCCCCAACATGTGCGGGGAAAAAATTCCCAGCGGGTGGAAAAATGATATCAGAGGTGTTGGGGGAGGCTTTCTGCCGCTGCAACTCGGGGGGTTTTCCCGGTTTGTACGAATGGATAAAGTGCATGCCAGTTCCTGGCCTTTTTCAGAATGTTTGAGATCGGTGGAAAAAGGGCTTCGGGAAACCTTTTTTTCAACCAGATTGAAAAGTGCGCATGCAGGGCGCATGGACCATCCCCTGGGTGCAGCGCGGACCCCCTGTTCCCCCCATTGTCCTCACCAGGGTTTCCCCGTTTGCAGTTGGGCGGAGAAAGCCCCACATCGATTTCTTGCTGCATGCGCGGAGCAGTTCCCCCCCTGTGTGACTTCGTTCCCCGGGCAAGCTAGGTGTAAAATTGGTGACACCGTGTGCCTACACTGTGGTTGATGGGGCAGTACTTGGGAGGTGGATGGTGGTGGTGGGGAGGGGAGGAGGGGACTTGGCGAGGACAGGTTTGACAAGTGGAGGAGGGAAAACGGCGTCTTGTCCAAGTTGTTTGGGTGCCTGGGCGGGAAACACTTCACCCCCTGGGCCCTAAAGGACAGTCTGGCCCGACCCTAGTTACAGTCCGACGTCGCGTGCCGTTACCCGGAAAAAAACGATTTAAACTCAAGGATGACCCACTTTCTGTTTTATTTAGAAAGGGTGGTATGCCTTTTTGGAAAAAAAATTACGGGGAATCTCCATCTCGGCTCGGCAAAGCCATTAGTTTTGAAAGGTGCAGGTCCCCCCTTTTTGGGAAAAAGGGGGAGGTACCAACAACTTTACAGGAGCACGGTCAGCTGTGCACCTTAGGATGGTTGGAGCATATGTTGTCTCTTTACAATCGCCCCCTTGAACGATGCTGGCGCCCTGAGTAGGAGGAGGGGCATCGGACCGGGGGAGGATGTCAAAAAGGAAAAACTGCCCTTTGCAGGGTGGTGGGCCTTGACTGGCTGAAATGGCATGTGTGCCATGGGGTGCTGTGCTGCGGGCGGATGGCCCACATCTGAGCCCGTTTTCCCGGCCCCCGGTGGTGAGCTGCGTGTTGACGCAGGGCGTTGGCCAACGTTAGCTCCTGGCCCGCTTACTTTCTGCCCCCATTTACTTACCCATTTCGGGTCCCCCGGTCTTGCAAAAAACGCCACACCGCGAGTAGTGTTTTTTACCCCCAACGCTCCCCACTGAGTGACTACTGCCCCGTGCCCCGCTGAGCCCCTGTGGTACTGTCTTGGGCCTGCGAAGGGGTTTTCTCCCCCTGGCCCCTTGGGTCCCGACCTCCACTGCTGCTACCCTTGCTTTCGGCCCCACAACCCCCTTGCTGGCTGCGCCCCGCCCGGCGCAAAACTGAGCCCTTTCTCCTGACGATGATGAAGCCCCTTTCTTCACCCCGGCCCCCCAAATGCGGTCGGCTACATCTCATCTATTTTTGTTTTATCGCATACTGTCCCCTCACCCGGGGTTGTAAGCCGGGTGACTCTCACCCCATGCCTCCCATGCCACTCTCCAAAATATCTTTGCCCGCCTACGCAAGAAACTGGGGATATTGGCCCCATTTTTTGCCACGTAGTGTGCTGCCCTCTAAAATTTTTCTCCCCGTAATAGTGGCCTGGCCCCGAAATTTTAGTCCCTGGTGAGGGAACTGGATGGGACAGAGGCGGGTGAGGAAGGTGAGGGCCCCGACCCCCTCCCGGGCCATGCCCAAATAAGTGTTGTGTTGGGTTTTCCCCCCGACTTGGTGGGGTTGTCAGATGTATCTGGGAGGAAGGGATGACCTAGTCAACCCTCAAGAACCCCCTTTGGGGGCTGAAAACACCGGCCGCTAGAGACAGCGGCAGTTGTGGCCTACCCGGGGACCCCCGCTGCGAGTCCCCTTGCTGTGCTGCGCTGGGCCCGTTTCAAAATGTTTGTTTCCCCGCCATGCAGTTGAGAGTGCCCTCTCTGTCTGACATCTGTTTGTTTAAAAAGTACCAGACACTGTTTTATGAAGTATTGTATATGATAAATATACCCTGTTTTTTACTCCAAATGAAACCCGTAACAAGCTTGGGTAAAACCCCTTTGGGTATAATTGCGCTCCACAAATGGCCAGGAAAAAAATTTTTTGTATGTGTGTTACAAGCAGGGGTTTTACTAAATGTAAAAGCACAAACGGCTTAATTAATTCGCTTGTGAATTAGTACAAGAAAAAGTTATATTTCGGGTTTAAAAAGCGGTTTTTTTTTGTCAGACAGCGCAAAACAACGTTAATTAACCCTGGATGTAAATTGCGCCAAAAAATTTTGGGGCACCCAAATAGTGGGTTCTTGCGTGTTTTCTAGCCACACAACAAGAGATACGTTGTAATTTGCCCTTTGCTTGTGAATTGGCTACCAAAAAAAAAAATATATTTGGGGTTGAAAAAAAAAAGTTTATTTTTTTCAGCAAAACCCGCAAAAAAAACGCTTAATTAACCCCCGGATGTAAATTGCGCAAAGATTTTAGCCCCACAAATAGTAGGTGTTACAATTGGTGTTTTTTACGCCACAAAAAGGATCCGTTTTTAATTTGCCTTTGCTTTTGAATTAGGCTACAAAAAAAAAAATAATATTTGGCGTTGAAAAGACGGTTTATTTTTGTAGACACAGCCCAAAAAAACGCTTAATTAACCCTGGATGTAAAAATTTCGCCAAAAAATTGAGCCCACAAAAATGTAGCTTTTTGGGGTTACAATTGGTGTTTTTTAGAAAACAAAAGATACAGTTGTAATTAGCCTTTTTTGTGAAATTTGGCTACCAAAAAAAAAAAATTATATTTGGCGTGAAAAAGACGGTTTATTTTTTCAGCCACCCGCAAAAAAAACGTTAATTAACCCCTGGATGTAAATTGCGCCCAAAGAATTGGCCGCACCCAAAATAGGGTGTTACAATTGCGTGTTTTTACGCCCCAAAACAAAAGATACGTTGTAATTTTCCTTTGCTTGGAATTAGGCTACCAAAAAAAATATATTATTTGGGTTGAAAAAGCGGTTTTTTTTGTCAGCACACCAGCAAAAAACGCTTAAAATTTAACCCCCCGGGTGTAAATTGGCCAAAAATTGAGCCCACAAAACTGTACGGTTACAATTGCGTGTTTCTACGCCAAAAACAAGAGTACAGTTGTAATTTGCCCTTTTCTTGTGAATTAGGTACCAAAAAAAAATTTTATTATTTGGCGTTGAAAAAGACGGTTTATTTTTTTTCGCAACCACAAAAAAAGTTTAATTAAACCCCCCGGGTGTAAATTGCCCAAAAAATTGGCCCAAAACTAGTAGTTTTTAGGTGTTACAATTGGTTTTTCTACGCCACACAACAAGGGGATACGTTTAATTGCCTTTGCTTGGAATTGGCAACCCAAAAAAAATATATATATTTGGCGTTTAAAAAACGGTTTATTTTTTTCGCACACCAGCAAACAACGCTTTTTAACCCCTGGATGTAAATTGCGCCAAAAAATTTAGCCGCACAAACTAGTAGGTGTTACAAATTTCGTTTTTTTTACGCAACAACAAAAGATCGTTGTTAAATTTTCCCTTTTTTGTTTTATTAGGCTACCAAAAAAAAAAAATATATATTTGGCGTTGAAAAAGGGTTTATTTTTGTCAGCACACCAGCAAAAAACGCTTAAATTTAACCCCCCCGGGTGTAAAAATTGCGCAATAGAATTCAGCAGCCCAAAAAAAGAAGTGGGATTTGTATTGTAAAAAACGCTGTTTCTTTAAATGAATTCAAAGGAGGTAGATCCCCCTTTGGGTATTGAAAGTATATGCGCTGCAGTGGCGCCCCCCCCGGGGTTTCAGTCCAATTCCCCAAAAAAAACAGAAATAGACATTTAGAGAAGTCTTGAGACAAGCTGAGCACCCCACAGAAATCG
Organism: Phyllomedusa bahiana; assembly: GCA_025379985.1. NCBI lineage: Eukaryota > Metazoa > Chordata > Amphibia > Anura > Hylidae > Phyllomedusa > Phyllomedusa bahiana. The sequence continues at coordinate 1,718 of JAODAL010086448.1, read as the reverse complement.
CTGTATAAAAATCAGTTCTTCAGAAAGCGCTATCACCGCAGCACACACTTCCCTATCAGTACAGTGAGAGGGTGTGAGCTCCCAGCGGGCGCGCTCGGTCTTAAAATAGTGCGGTGACGTCACAGAATCCCCGGTCTCTGATTGGCTTCATCTTGCACATGTCATGCAGGCTATGCCCTTCTTCCCCCCGGGTGCTTTGCCCATGTAGCGCCATGTCCCTGCAGCCATTTATCAATCAAAAGCACACTTCGTTCACCCGAAGTACCCCAAAGTTCGACTTCGGCCCAAAACCGAATTTTTCCCTGAAATTCTAAACGAATTCCACTTCGTTAGAATCAATTCGCCCATCTCTAATTGCAGCTATATGTCACAATTACTGTAGGTCTTGCTTACAATCACAACATGGAGTCCATTTTTCCAGATGAATCAGTTTCCATCTGATCACATTGACTTATGATAGGTTTTTATAGACACCCTTTAGTGCAGCAAATTACAACCATTGGAGTAATGAAATGTTCATGTGTAAATTTACCCTTTTAAATAGGAAATTGAAATGATTAATTTAAAAAAAATATCCTTAAACAGGCAGAACTCCAACCCACCCAATTTTCTCCACACAGCCAGGGCAAATAGCAAAAGTGCATTTATTTATTGAATTGAATGGAAGCTATATAAAGTCCTCTTCAGTAGATTTCTAAGCACCTCTCTAATAGCTGCTCAGTATTGGACTGAAGTTCCTTGGCCCAAATTATTTTAAGAACCCATCCTCTATTTATAAAAAACATGTAGATGTTGAATTTATAGTCATCATTGCACATGAGGGGTTTAATAAAATATATCATATTTGGTTCCAAAGTCAGGTCCCCAAATAAGGTTGTCTTTGATAGGACATTAAATTGGTTGTCTCACTACAAAGTAAAACTTTAAACATGTAGGAACCCATAACTGAAGAGTTTTTCCAAATATATTGTCATGATCATGCCAGAAAGAACCCCAGCTTTGAGTTCTGGGTGCCGGCCATGGCCGTTGCGACATAAGCCGTGGTTTCTGACATAGCGTCTACATTTGTGTTTACTAGTGTGAACTGGGTTTTCTTCCCTGCTACCTTGATTGATTCCTGGCTGACGCCCCGGCGGAATCTTTCAGCACGCCACGGGTTAACCTGGCTCCTTGCTCCTGGGTGATTGACAGCTCTATTTCCTATCTGATCTTTCCTTTCTTCCCCCTATTGCCTTTGTCTTTAGTTCTCCTGGAAGGTATTTTTAAGGGCCTTTTTCGGTCTTTCTCCTTGCCTGTTATAGTTGTCTGTTTCTGCCTATAACTCGCCCTCTCTTTCTGTGCCCCCTGGTTACCTTACTCTGCTTGTTTCACGTTTTTTCTTCTGCCTTTTAACTTTTACCGCGTTCCTGATAGTTACCGACTCGGCTTGCTTGACCTTCCCTTATTGTGTTTGTATTGTTTGTCTGCGTCTTGTGTTTTCACGCTATTCAGTATAGTGCTCAGTCTTCCCGGGTTTGGGGGTTTACCTATTAGGGTGCATCCCACGGCATAGGACAAATACCCGGCCGGTTTGCCAGCCGGTATTTGTCCTGTTTTGCGCCCGTCCCCCACGGCCGCGGGGGGGTGGGGGTGGGCTTTTCTCCGCAATGAGCGGAGAACAGCCCCTCCCCTCTCACATTGAAGCACAGATTCTGTCCGAAAACCAGACAGAAGAAATG
>JAODAL010086447.1:0-10250 GCA_025379985.1 Phyllomedusa bahiana | reverse complement strand
AGAGGGTTTTTAAAAAACCCCGAAAAGGGGCATTACATTCAACTCGATATTAATACCGATAACTATTTATAGAATACGATAAAATTAGGGAAATACACAGAAGTTATATGCACATATATATACTTACAGGCGTACATACACATACATACACACACACACACATGCCATATATATCCACCATACGCATAACACATATATACATACATAAAAAGGCAGAAAGAGAAAAGAAAAGGAGGGAGAGGAGGGGGGGGGGGTGGGAGGTATGGAGGCTTGAGTTTTCCCTAAGAAACCCTAAACCTGTCCAACGGTAGTTCTACTACAAAGGGGAGGTCTAGTAGAAAAAACAGAATGGGTGCATTGCCAGATTATCGTAGAAGAGCGCGAAATGCAGGGGAGAGTTGGTAAGAAAGCCAAGGTGACCATGTTTTGAACAGTTGTCTCGTCTGTGTCTAGAGGAAACCAGAAGGTCCTCTATGTGGTACGTGTGAGTGACCTCTGTCATCCACTCTGCGACCGTGGGCGGGTCAGGAGACCTCCAATGCCTGGGAATAACTGTCTTGGCCGCCTGAAGGAGATGACGCAGCAGCGATCTCTTGAATGTCGGGATCGGCATATGAAACATAAAGAGGAGAGCAGCCTCAGGTTTTTTTCGGGAGTTTCGGGCCCAAAGTCAGTCTCTCCTAGTGACGTATACTACATTCCAAAAGTCCTGCAAAGCCTGACAGCCCCCCCAAATGTGTAACATGGTCCCTATTTCTGCCCCCGCAGCGCCAAAGCAGAGATCCTGGCCCGAGGGAAGCCACCGGTGTATTAGAGAGGGGACCCTATACCACCTAGAGATGACTTTAAAGCTAGTCTCTTGTGCCCTGGTAGCTATGACTGCTTTATGCGCGAGTGTAAAAGAGCGATACCACTGGTCTTGTGAGAAAGATTTACCCAGCTCCGACTCCCAGGCTGCGCAGTACGACGGTAGAGTTGCAGAATGCGAAACAGAGAGCTCCTTGTAAATAATAGAGACGGTGTGCCTAGGAGGAGAGTCCAATAGGCACATCTTCTCGAATGTAGAAAGTGGTCTCCTAAGTCAACTGCATCCTTCAGTGAAGAGAAAAAGTGTCGGAACTGGGTATATTGATAGGCCGAGGAAGGGTTGTCCACGACTTCTGCAGGGAGAGAGTGGAACGAGACAGTAGTAGATCCTAGTATTAGATTGTGCAATCGCAGTGGAGTCATCTTGGAGCTCCCTAAAAAGGAAGACCGCTAAACAGGAGGAAACGCAGGATTGTCAGAGACAGGAATAAAGGGTCCTGACCTGTCTATTAGGTTATAGGAGAGTTTGTAAGTCACAATCGTGGAGAGGGTATGACATGTGTCAATTTATGTGAGAATAACTTTTTGACACTTTTACCTATCCATGTGATTTAGAGTTGTTTCTCGTGACCCCATTGTGCTTTAAGTTAGTAAAAATTTTTATCCATACAATCCTTGTTTGTTTGTGAAAAATATCAAAATTTCATGAAAATTTGGAAAAATTTGCGATTTTGAAAGTTGCAAATTTCTGCGTGCAAGACAGATAATTTATTTCCCCACAAATTAGTTTATAAACTAGCATCTACCATATGTCCACTATGGGTTTTGGCTTTCATTTTTTAAATGTCTTTTTTTTTTTTTTTTTTTAAGAAATTAGAGGGCTTAGATATTTAGTAGTAATTTCTCACATTTTTAAGAAATTTGCAATATACATATTTTTAGGGACCCACTCCAGTTCTGACGTGGCTTTGAGGGGCCTGCATGTTAGATACCCACATAAGTGACACCATCTGCGAAACTAAACCCCTTAACGTATTTACAACACTATTTAGGAAGTTTGATAACCCTTCAGATATTTCACGGAAATTAAAGCAAAGTGGAGATGAAATTTCAAAATTTCACTTTTTTTGCAGATTTTCAATATTTATCCATTATTCACTGGAATACGGTAAATGTGACTAGGTAAATGCAACTTAATATCAATTCCCCCAGGTCTGCCGTTTTTAGAGATATTCCATATGTGGCCCTAGTGCATTTTTTTGGCTCAACCGTAAGCCTTAGAATAGGAGGAGCACCTACTATACTCTGGGGTCTCATTTTCAATACGATTTTATTAAGGCGCCATTTCAGGTTTGGGGATACCCTAAGGTGCTAAAACTTAATAAACACCTAAATAGACCGCATATTGAAAAACTACACCTCTTAAGGAATATATCCAGGGGTGCATTGAGTATTAGGACCCCACAGGTGATTCACAAATTTTTTTAGCATAAGGCTGTGAAAATGAAAAAAAATGTTTTTTCAATAATCTGCAATTTTAGCTTAAAATGTTTCACATTATACAAGGAACCCTGGAAAAAAGAACCCTAAAACTTTTTTAAAGGGCAATTTCTTCCAAGTTTGGCAATACCCTACATGTGGGTTGTAAACTGCTGTTTGGGCGCATGGCGGGGGCGTATAAGGGAGGGAGGGCTATTTGGCTTGTGGAGCGCAGCTTGTGGTGGGGCGATGTCGCATTTGCAAACCCCCCAAAGTAGCAGAACAGGCGAAACCTTTCCAGAATTCGCCCATTTTGGATTCAACACCCATCAGGATCTCATCTAGGGGGGTACGGTGCATTTTGGATGCACTGGTGTTCAATAGTTTTTTTTTAGCTTTGGGCAATGAAAATGGGGGGGAAAAACGCAGTTCGGTCATTTGTTTTTTGGAGTTTCTCAATTTTACAGCATTCGCCTTGCAGTGTAAATGATGTGATAACTTTACTATGGGGGTCGGTACAATTACAATGATATAGATTTTATAAAAGTTTTTTGTTTTATTATTTTTACACAGTAGAAATACGTCTTAAAAAATTTGCGTTTTTATGTTGTCCTATTCTGACAGCCATAATTTTTTATTTTGCTGTATGCAGAGCTGGTATGGGCTTGTTTTTTGCGGGATGAGTTGAAGTTTTTTATTGGTACCATTATGGGGTGCAATATGATGCTATTATCACTTTTTATTAAGGTTTTTCTGAGATGTTTTGAACAAAATCAGCAATCTTGGTAGTGTTTTTTATTTTTATTTTTTATAGCGGTCCCCTGGTACGGTATATATGACATGGTAGCTTTACTCAGCGGGTTTCAACAGATTACACCGATACCCAATTTGTATGTTTTTTTATGTTTACTGCTTTTATACAATAAAAAACACTTTTATTCAACCAGGAAAATACATTTTTGCATCGCCATAGTCTGAGAGCCATAACTTTTACATTTTTCTGTGCTTGGAGCTGTGTAGGGACTTGTTTTTTGTGAGAGGAGTTGACGTTTTTATTAGTATCATTTTTGGGGGGACAGGGCTTTTTTGATTGCTTTTAAATCCGTTTTTGGGAGGCCGGGTGAAGAAAATTTTTGCAATCCTAATAGAGTTTTTTATTTTTACTTGTAATAGCGCTCACCGTGCAGTATCCTGATAAGTTAGCTTTACTCTTTGGGTTGCTACGATTATGGCGATTTCCCTATTTATATAGTTTTTTTTTTATGTTGAAGCAAATTTTTAAAAAAAAAAAGAAAAGTGTTTTTGTGTTTTAAACAATATTTATGCATCGCTATCTTCTGAGAGCTATACATTTTTTATTTTTCCGTTATACAGAGCTGTATAAGGATTTATTTTTTTGCGGGATGAACTGACGTTTTTTAAATTTGGTACAACTTTGGCGTTTCTTTGGGGTTTTTGAAACGCTTTTAATTCCATTTTATGTGCTGCGGGATGAACAATAATCTTAATTCTGTGATTGTTTTTTTTTTTTTTTTTTACGGCGTTCACCGTACGGGTTAATTAACATGACAGATTTATAGGGCAGGTCTTTACGCACGCGGCGATACCAAATATGGGTACTTTATTTATTTTTGATCTTTTTTGGGGCGATTGGCGTTTGTAAAGGGGAAAAGTGCGGTGTACGTATTTTTATTTTATTTTTCGTGTTTGTGTTTTACTTGTTTTTCACTTTTTTTTTACTTTTTTTCACTTTTTCACATTTTTATTTTACTTTTCCCTATAGGGGATTTGAATGAGAGATCTTTAGATCTCTCATTCAATAGGAATCAGTGCATAGCTTGTTGCTATGACTGGTTCCTATGACAACTGTCAGTCACGATGCCGGGACACGCCCACAGGGCACGGCCGGGCGTCGTGACGTCACAGACAACCCGGAAGGCATTCTCTGCGGCATTCTCTGCCCTCCGTGGTGTCTGTAGGGAGGCAGGAGCTGCACGGATCGCCCGATCTCCTCCTGCGTCTCCCTTAGTTATTGCGACCCGAAGGTCGCGATAATTAAGGGGTTAACCGCCCCTCCCCCCCCACTCCCGGAGCGATCCGGGGTCGGGGCCGACGCTGCGGGATGTAATATACATCTGACACCCCGCGCCGATCACGCGAACTCTGCTTTAGAGTTCGCGCGATTCTTAGGACGTATCCATACGTCCAGGTGTGTGAACCCCCAAATGACCTGGACGTATGGATACGCCCAAGGTCGTGAAGGGGTTAAAGTGGTTAGCGCCACACTCTGTTTCATATCCCCTTTTTTAATACTGCATCTATCTATGAGAGTAATCTCTCTTTTAAATAATAAAGACCCTGAAAAGGAAAGTGTTTTAATCGGTTTATCCTCTCAGAGCGCCGCAACGCTGGTATTTTTTTATCTTCATTTCTATTTTTTACCTTGAGCATACGCTGCACACGGGCACACGGATACCTGGCTGCCTGAGACGAGGAGCATACGCTGCACACGGGCACACGGATACCTGGCTGCCTGAGACGAGGAGCATACGCTGCACACGGACACGGATACCTGGCTGCCTGAGACGAGGAGCTTACGCTGCACCACGGACACGGATACCTGGCTTCCTGAGACGAGGAGCATACGCTGCACACGGGCACACGGATACCTGGCTGCCTGAGACGAGGAGCATACACTGCACACGGGCACACGGATACCTGGCTGCCTGAGACGAGGAGCATACACTGCACACGGGCACACGGATACCTGGCTGCCTGAGACGAGGAGCATACACTGCACACGGGCACACGGAATACCTGGCTGCCTGAGACGAGGAGCATACACTGCACACGGGCACACGGATACCTGGCTGCCTGAGACGAGGAGCATACGCTGCACACGGGCACACGGATACCTGGCTGCCTGAGACGAGGAGGTTACGCTGCACACGGGCACACGGATACCTGGCTGCCGTTACGAGGAGGCATTAAGGAGATATTATACGTGTTTGAGAGTTGTGCCTCATTTATCTGCACAACTCCCACAGGTGAGCGCAACTAATATATATTATTGACAGCATATACATATTTCACTATTGTGCGCTTTTCTCCTTTTTTTTTCTCTATATCTATCTCTCATATCTATCTATCTATCTCATATCTATCTATCTCCTATCTATCTATCTCCTATCTATCTATCTATCTATCTATCTATCTATCTATCTCATATCTATCTATCTATCTATCTATCTATCTATCTATCTATCTCATATCTATCTATCTATCTATCTATCTATCTATCTCATACCTATCTATCTATCTATCTCCTATCTATCTATCTATCTCTATCTATCTATCTCATATCTATCTATCTATCTCATATCTATCTATCTATCTATCTATCTATCTCATATCTATCTATCTATCTATCTCATATCTATCTATCTATCTCCTATCTATCTATCTATCTATCTATCTATCTATCTATCTATCTCCTATCTATCTATCTATCTATCTATCTCATATCTATCTATCTATCTCATATCTATCTATCTATCTCATATCTATCTATCTATCTCCTATCTATCTATCTATCTATCTATCTATCTATCTATCTATCTATCTATCTCATATATATCTCATATCTATCTATCTCATATCTATCTCATATCTATCTTTCTATCTATCTATCTATCTCATATCTATCTCTCTATCTATCTATCTATTTATCTATCTATCATATCTCACAAAAGTGACTGCACCCCTCACATTACATCCAGAAGTCAGGACACCCCTCACATTATATCCAGCATCTCCCAGAAGTCAGGACACCCCTCACATTATATCCAGCATCTCCCAGAAGTCAGGACACCCCTCACATTATATCCAGAAGTCAGGACACCCCTCACATTATATCCAGCATCTCCCAGAAGTCAGGACACCCCTCACATTATATACAGCATCTCCTAGAAGTCAGGACACCCCTCACATTATATACAGCATCTCCCAGAAGTCAGGACACCCCTCACATTATATACAGCATCTCCCAGAAGTCAGGACACCCCTCCCATTATATACAGCATCCCCCAGAAGTCAGGACACCCCTCACATTATATACAGCATCTCCCAGAAGTCAGGACACACCTCACATTATATACAGCATCTCCCAGAAGTCGGGGACACCCTCAACTTATCTACAACATCTCCCAGAAGTCAGGACACCCCTCACATTATCTCCCGCATCTCCCAGAAGTCAGGACACCCCTCACATTATATCCAGAAGTCAGGACACCCCTCACATTACATCCCAGCATCTCCCAGAAGTAGGCCCACCCTCACATTATATACAGCATCTTCCTAGAAGTCAGGACACCCCTCACATTATATCCAGCATCTCCTAGAAGTCAGGACACCCCTCACATTATATATAGCAATCTTGTCTTGGGACAAAACTGAGGATTTGACCCTTTGATACAATGTAAAGGAGTCAGTGCCTGTCTTCTATCAGAGTGTACATTTGGTGCCCTCAGAATCCCCACTAATACCTGTTGGTAGTGTCTAACCCTTTGTATTGGGGTTCTTTTCCAGTCTTTTGCTCTTGGTCATGTGTTGATGGTCTATTTTTAATGATATATTAAAAAGGCCATTTTTAAAGAGGTTCTTTTTTCTTACCTCTCTATCCTCCCCCCAGTCTGTGTTTAGCCAGGACACTGCTGAAGCTTGGAGGTACGTTCTTCACTGTTGTATTCAACACTTTTATCCCCATCACCTTCAAACACCAGAGATGCTGACATAACTCCCCTTCTCTTTCCTAGAACAGCAGGGATTCTGACATTAACCCTTTCTCTTCCCTAGACCACCAGGGATGCTGGCATTAACCCCTTCTCTTTCCTAGACCACCAGGGATGCTGGCATTAACCCCTTCTCTTTCCTAGACCACCAGGGACGCTGGCATTAACCCTTCTCTTCCCTAGACCACCAGGGATGCTGGCATTAACCCTTCTCTTTCCTAGACCACAGGATGCTGCATTAATCCCTTCTCTTCCTAGACCACCAGGGATGCTGGCATTAATCCCTTCTCTTCCCTAGACCACCAGGGATGCTGGCATTAATCCCTTCTCTTTCCTAGACCACCAGGGATGCTGGCATTAATCCCTTCTCTTCCCTAGACCACCAGGGATGCTGGCATTAACTCCTTCTTTCCTAGACCACCAGGGATGCTGGCATTAATCCCTTCTCTTTCCTAGACCACCAGGGATGCTGGCATTAATCCCTTCTCGTCCCTCGACCACCAGGGATGCTGGCATTAACCCCTTCTCTTCCCTAGACCACCAGGGATGTTGGCATTAACCCCTTCTTTTTCCTAGACCACCAGGGATGCTGACATTAACTGCTTCTCTCTCCTAGACCACCAGAGATGCTGACATTAACCCCTTCTCTTCCCTAGACCACCGGATGGGGCTTTAAAACCCCTTCTCATCTGTAGAGCACCACAGATGTTAACACTAACATCTTTCCTTGCTTAGAACATTAAGGATCCTGAAATTTTCCTTTCATTAGTCCTAGACCTTGCATCACGAATATGTACCAAAAAAACACATGAAATATAGAAAACCAGGGAAACAATGCATGGGGCATTTCAGGATAATAGGAAGGGGTTAAATGTGTGCACAGTCTGAGGACTGCCTTCAAGAAATTGAAGGGGAGACAGCTCAAGAACAGTCTTATCTCTAACACAGGAGGTTGTTTACCTAAGCCAATGACATTTTTTAACCCTTTGTAGCTTTGTGCACTAAAGATTATAAATCTGAAGTAGTTATGCCACTGTAACAGGAATACCTAGGAACAGCAGAGCTGATATGCTAATCACTGCTGTAGAACCACCCACAGCCTGAACAGGAAGTAAGAGTCTGAAGCTATAGAACCACCCTCAGTCTGAACAGGAAGTGAGATTCTGAAACTGTAGATCCACCCACAGCCCGACCAGAAAGTGTGAGCAGGAGACTGACCCATTTTTGCCCTGGAGCAAGGAGAGCCCCGTTGTCTTTTGATACATTTGGTGATACCTGAACTCCACAGAACTGTGTTCACCCATCACCGAATGCTCTTCTGTGTCACTATATAGTCTATGTGATGAAACCTTTACCTTGCTCTCGTGCGGGTGACCTTGGCGGTGGTGACACATCTGGGGTCGGTCATTCTCAGTGCGGCGCTGCCAGTATTCTTATGGAATGTTTTGACCATTTCTCGTGCTTGGTGTCTGTGAAGGGGATTGTATCTCAGGAAGGGCTGCAGGGCATGACAGGGGGTGAGGTTCCTCAGCAGAGACTGGACTGGGATCCCAAGTCCTCCGTCATCGCGGAGGTGGAAAGCCAACACCAGGTGGTTCCACACGCAGCTTGGCACATCGGGGCGCATTTTCCGCCGAGGCTTGGTATGTCGCCGCCGGTCACAGCTTCTCTGTGTACAGCAATTCTCAGATACCTGTAAATATAAGGAACTGGAGGTGGATTCTGGTCTCCAGTACAAGGTTCCATCCTCCTGAGAGTCAAAGCTGACAATTGTTGGCGTGGTGGGCACCATTGGGAGGTCATTGAAGACCTGGGCATCAGGACTGTGCACTACAATGTAATGGGCAATCTCCTGCTTGTAGATATCAGTGCCCAGTATCCGGAACTCTGGTTCTCTTCCGTTACAGTATTGCGCCTTGTATCTACATAATAGAAGAGACAGAGCGAAGGAGAACTTGAAGTTCCATAACACGAAGCCGATTTAGCAAATGCCGGAGAGTTGGCGAATTGTTCCATCATTTCTTCATGGAAGGTGTCCATGTCTTCTGCGTTCACCACCACTCTCATTGCCTCGCAAGCCTGGAGCCGAGCCTTGAAGGTTTCCGACTCCAGAACTTGCTTTGCGCATTCATGAGAGGTGACGTGCTGCAGAGCCAAGACGGGGAACTCTACAGGAACACGCAGGAACCCATCAGACCCAACACTTTTAAGGTTCCTCACCATGGTCTTCCTGCAGTTTTTTTTTTTTTTTATAAGATGATAAGAGTTGATGGATTTCTTTCATAGTCAACAGCTCTCCTCTATGGTGGTAGCCTCTGGTTCTATCGTTCCATGTAATTTCCTTTAGATTGTTCTGCAGAGAACCTGCAGACATCATTGCTGTCAACTCTGTGTTCTACATCTCTCACCACAGATTAATTTTATTGAATTTTAAAGAAAACAGGAAATACCAAAGCTCTGAATAACAAAGAGTTCTCAACGCAAGAGGCAAAAACGTATGCAGTTGTAGTTTCGAGACGTAATAGTTATATAACAGAGGGTTTCCTCCAGGACACTATCTGCTGGGGAAAAAGATTTCTAGGAATCACGTAAAAATATTGACTAAGGTGTGTCTGAAGGTGTAAGGATTGGCAGGGTTGTATTTTAAAGGTCATGCTGCCCTAGGCACTTAAACCTGAATAAAAGCCCCCATTAACAATTTGCATTACCACGCCCCTTTTGTGCATACCACGCCCCTTTTACAAAAACCACGCCCACTAAACCATGTAACCCGCTCTAGAAGAAAGGTAATTGGAGGGTTTGCTGTCACCCCAGCTTTCCTAGATGCTGGGATAGACTATTCAGCATCCAGGAAAGCTGGGACATACGCCAAACTGTGCCTGAACCTAAACCATTACAAAAAAACCAAAATTTCCGTCATACAATGACCATATAGTGGTAGACACCAGTGTACACATGCTCTACGACTTTTATATTACCTCCATACGTTGACCATTTTAGTGGTAGGCACCAGTGTACACAAACTCTGCAGACTGTATATTACCCCATACAGTGAGCATTAGTTTGGGAGACACCAGTGTAACAGACTCTGCAGACGTATATTCCTCCCCAGTTACCATTAGTGGGGAGCACCCGTGTACACAGGCTCTCAGACGTATATTACCTCATACAGTG
>JAODAL010086446.1:0-10250 GCA_025379985.1 Phyllomedusa bahiana | reverse complement strand
CATATTGCTGCATTTCAAGCCATGCCCCCAAAAAAATTAAAAAAATGACTTTCAGCCACTGTTAAAAATTGTGGGGGGAGAAATGCCACTTAAAACCCACTTTTGTTCCCAAGGACCATGTTTTATACTGTACTACAGAAACTGACCAAAAAAATTAAAATAGGGATTTCTCCCCATTTTAAAAAATTGTGAGGGAGAAATGCCATTAAAACCCAACATTTCTGTTCCAAGGACCATAATTATAGCTGTATCTACGCAAATGCCCCCAAAAACCATTGAAAATGCAAAAAAATTAAAGATGAAGTGAGAAAAATGGAATTGGCTTGCATGAAAACTTGGGTGCTTTTTCAGTCTCCCACCGAAAAACCCCAAAAAAATTTCTTTTGGGGAAAATGAGAAAAAAAATTGCGTAAAAAAGGGGATCTTTTAAAAAAAAAAAAGTTTTCAGAGGACCATTTTTTTTGGGAAGAGGAATGTGAAGTAGAGGGCAACTAATCGGGGACCTCGGCAATTGGGGCCACAACTCATCAGGATCCTGCCAAATTTCATCTTGATAAAAGTAAAATGACCCACTTTATCTGGGGAAAAGCGGATGCGTTTGTCTGTAATGACCCCCTCCAGTGTGCTGAAGGCCCATAGATATGACCTGGTGCTGGGCAGGCCCAACCCCTTATGGATGGCGGCGAGCCGGGCCATTATCCATTTTGGATACCCAGAAGTCGATTGGGCCCCGGTTCACACCCAAAAAAATCGGTGTTGAGCCAGTGCGGCACCATGATTTTTCCCGGGTGTCGTGTGTTGTATGTGTGATGATTAATGCTTGGTGAGGGGGGAAAATAAAGTTGCAGAGGTCCCCCCTTAGGCTTTCCCTTTCCCGTGCTATTTTGCTCCCGTCGGTACTTGGCACTCTACTGCTGCACGGTGGTTGTTCCCCCGTGACATTTGAAAAACGTGAAGAGAGCAACAGATGTTCCGTTATCAATCAGAAAAGGTCCCCATTTCCTGCATTTTACTTTTATTTGGGGGGGGGAAAGGAAAGTGCTGAGTTTTGTTTTTTACTGGGGATCCAGGGGGGGGGGCCCCCCCGTAACGGGTTGTTTTTTTGATGGCCCTTTAATGCGAGGATCATTTTGGAGAAAAAATGGAGCACCCAAGACTCTGTGAGAGATGGAGCTTGATTTCCAACCCTTGGGTCGAGGGGCACTTGCAAACTGTCTTCCTATCTTCCTCCTCCACTAAAATTCGCGCAACCTCTTTAAAAGGGGGGACGTGGGTAACGTCGGTGTCCGGGAATCCCTTCACCTCCTCCCCCACGTTTAACACACCCCGACTTCCCTCAATGATGCACCTAAGAGCTGAGGGCCGCCTTGCACTACCCCTGGCCCTGAACCATCCCTATGAAGACCGATAAAATTGTAAAAACTGTTGGGCCTTGTGGATTGAGGAGAAAAAGGGGTCCGGCCCGCATCTGTATTGTCTTCCTCGTCGTGGTGGGACCTTTTGTTTCGGGTGTCCAACGATCGTTCCAGAAAAAGTCCCCCAAAATGTCATCTGACAAGGGCATTGTCCGCACTGACCATTTTGGTGGTTCTTCAAAAATGGAAGGATGGGCGAGCTCTTTCACCCCGCCCCCACTTCGGTGGGTAACACCCCCAGGTCCGCACGCTGCTTGTCATGCCATGTGTCACTTCGTACTGCATAATGGGATTGCGCAGCTGCCACAATCGATGAGTCATGTGGGGGTGGGAATTCCTGCGTTTTGCCAAGTCAACAATTGAGGACGGTTGACGGGGAGGCCGAGCTGGACGCCGCAACGCAGGGCCAGGCGGGCGAAGCAGGGGTGCGGAAACGGCAGAAGTGCGAACTCAGACCTCGAGCCTTCCTCAGCAGGCAGTCCAGACCCGGGTAGCACTTTAGAAATTTAGGCAGCTGTAGGCAGGTATAGGGCAGGTATAAGTCAGGTATAGGCAGCTGTAGGCAGGTATAGGCAGGCTGTAGGCAATAATATCAAAATAAAAAACAATCACATTACCTGGATCCCCGCTGCTCCGTTTCCCGCGCTCTCGGCTCTGCTCTATCTGTCATGCCGGCTACAGGCGGGTGACATCATCAGGCGCGCACGCAGCGTGATGAGGGAGGTCCGGACAGCCGCGAGTCTGTGTCGCCGGATGGCCACTGCAGAGCACGGAGCGCTCACTCTGTGCCCGCAGTGGTTGATCCCTTCACTTTATGTGCTCAGGAGGAGTGCAGTATAGGTGAGAAGAGAATTCGCGGACAGTGCGCCGGGGCGCAGCGCAGCGCGCCCGGACACTGTGCGCTGTACTCGGGCATTCAGCTATATTGCGCTCCCTGAGGGAGCCGCATATGTAGCTGGAAGCTGTCCCTGTCGGCCCCGGGCCATCGCAGCGCCCAAGCGCAGACAAGTACGTTACTACGTCTTACTTTGGGGGTACGTCTTACATTAGTCGGACCCTCCCTAAGACTCCCGCTACGTCTACTATCGGGGGTGTCTTTACTAGCGGGGAAAACTCGTAGGTGGTTTTGCACGCCTGATTGAAATACAACAGAAATTGCTAGCATATTTCTGTATGGTAATTAAGTACAAGATGGTTCTTTAACAAAATGGCCTGAGCCAAATTGTAAAAAAACTAATTAAATTGTTTACGGATAATTAAAAGGTGTTTTTTGCACCTATGAAAATACACATTGCGGTGGACTAGAAAAAGTTCTGGTATCCTATTGTAAGTACAAGGGGTCTTGAACAACAAACTGGGCTGCGCCAAAGTGAGAAAACACGTAATTAATTGGTGTACTGATAAGAATAGGTGGTTTTTGCACCTATGAAATACAACAGCATTACTAGCAAATTTCTGTATTGGTAAATAAGTACAAGATGGGTGTTTCAACAAGTAAATGGCTGCGCCAAAGTGAAAAACTCCTAATTAAATTTGTGTACGGATATAAAGAGGTGGTTTTTGCACTATTGAAATAACACCTGCGGTGGACTAGAAAAGTTTCTGTTATCCATTCGTAGTAAGTACAATGTAGGTCTTTGAACAAAACTTGAGGCTGCGCCAAAATGAAAAAAACCGTAATTAAATTGTGATACTGATAATAAATACCATGTTCGAAAGTAATGACAGCTCTTAC
Source organism: Phyllomedusa bahiana (assembly GCA_025379985.1). Taxonomy (NCBI): domain Eukaryota; kingdom Metazoa; phylum Chordata; class Amphibia; order Anura; family Hylidae; genus Phyllomedusa; species Phyllomedusa bahiana. The sequence goes on along the minus strand of JAODAL010086446.1, from coordinate 7,100 downwards.
ATTGTTTTACCCGCCAAGAGTCCCACTATGTCTTACTTTCGGGGGGTATGTTTTATATGGCAGGTATATGGCCCATAGGCATGGTATATTTTTTGTTTTTTGTTTTTTTTTTTTTTTGTGTCTGTTTGTTTTTTTTTTGTTTTTTTTTTTTTTATTGTTTTTTGTTTTTTTTTTTTTTTTTTTTTGTTTTTTTTTTTTTTATTTTTGTTTTTTTTTTTTTTTTGTTTTTTTTTTTATTTTTGTTTTTTTTTTTTATTTTTTTTTTTTTTTTATTTTTTTTTTTTTATTTTTTTTTTTTTTTTTTTTTTTTTTTTTTTTGTTTTTTTTTTTTATTTTTTTATTTTTTTTTTTTTTTTTTGTTTTTGGTTTTTGTTTTTGTTTTTGTTTTTTTTTTTGTTTTTTTTTTTGGTTTTGTGGTTTTGGTTTTGTTTTTTTTTTTTTTTTTTTTTTTTTGTTTTTGTTTTTTTTTTTGTTTTTTTTTTTTTTTTTTTTTGTTTTTTTTTTAGTTTTTTTTTTTTTTTTTTTTTTTTTTTATTTATGTTTTTTATTTTTTTGTTTTATTTTTTTTATTTTTTTTTTTTTTTTTTTTTTGTTTTTTTTTCTTTTTTTTTTTTGTTTTTTTTTTTTTTTTTTTTTTTTTCTTTTTCTTTATTTGTTTTTTTTTTTTTTTTGTTTTTTTTCTTTTTTGTATTTCTTTTTTTTTTTTTTTGTTTTTTATTTTTTTTTTTTTTTTTTTTCTTTTTTTTTTTTTTGTTTTGTTTTTTCTTTTTTTTTTTTTTGTTTTTTTTTTTTTTTTTTTTTTTTTTTTTTTTTTTTTTTATTTTTTTTCTCTTTTTTTATTTTTTTTTTTTTTATTCTTTTTTTTTTTATTTTTTGTTTTTTTTTTTTTTTTTTTTTTTTTTTTTTTGTTTTCTTTTTTTTGTTTTTTTTTTTTGTTTTTTTTGTTTTTTTTGTTTTTTTTTTTTTTTTTTTTTTTTTGTGTTTTTTTTTTTTTTTGTTTTTTAGGGCAGCTGTAGGCAGGGTCAGATTTGGGCCGGCAGTTGCAGGGTATAGGGGCAGGTATAGGCAGCTGTAGGCAGGTATAGGCAGCTGTAGGCAGTATAGGGCGGTTGTAGGCAGGGTATAGGCAGTGTAGGCAGGTATAGGCAGCTGAAGGAGGTATAGGGCGGCGTAGGCAGGTATTAAGGCAGCTGTAGGCAGGTATAGGCAGGTAGGAGGTATAGGGCCTGGCTGTAGGGCAGGGTAAAAACCCCCCCCCCCCCCCCCCCCCCCCCCCCCCCCCCCCCCCCCCCCCCCCCCCCGCCCGCGAAAGCACAAGAATAGGGGCAGGTTATAGGCAGCTGTAGGCAGGTTATAGGCAGATGTAGGCAGGTTATAGGACGGCTGTAGGGCGGTATAAGCAGCTGTAGGCAGGTATAGGCAGGTATAAGGCAGGTATAGGCAGCTGTAGGCAGGGTATAGGGCAGGTATACAGGCAGGTTATAGGCAGCTGTAGGCAGTATAGGCCAGGCTGTAGGCAGGTATAGTCAGCTGGTAGGCAGGTGTAGGGCCGGCTGTAGGCATGTATAGGCAGCTGTAGGCAGTTATAGGGCCGGCTGTAGGCAGGGATAGGCAAGATGTAGGCAGGTATAGGGCAGGTATAAGGAGGTATAGCAGCTGTAGGCAGGTATAGGCGGCTGTAGGCAATAATAATCAAATAAAAAAACAAAAATCACTTGTACCGGATTCCCCGCTGACTCCGACTCCCCGCGCTCCGGCTCTGCTCTAATCTTCTTGCCGGCACAGGCGGGACATCATCAGACCGCCGCACGCAGCGTGATGACGGAGCTGCCGGACAGCCGGAGTCTGCGGTCGCACCGGGGCCACTGCCCCGGAGCACGTATCCCTTCCACTTATATGGCGCGCTCGGAGGAGTGCATATGTGAAGGAATCGCGGACAGTGCACCGGGCCAGCGCATGCGGCCCGGACACTGTGCCGCTGTACTCAGGCATTCAGCTATGATGCGCTACCATGAGGAGCCGCAGATAGCTGAAGCGTCCCTGTTCGGGGGGGGCGCCGCGCCATCGCAGCGGCCCGAGCGCCAGGACAAAGTACGGTTACTACGTCTTACTTTCGGGGTACGTGCTTTACATTGTCGGCTCCCTAAACTCCCGCTACACGTCTTACTATCGGGGGTGTCTTACTATCGGGGAAACACGGTAGGTGGTTATTGCACCTATGAAATACAACAGAAATTGCTAGCAAATTTCTGTATGGTAATATAAGTACAAGATGGTTCTTTCAACAAAAATGGGCCTGGCCAAGTGAAAAAAACTAATTAAGATGTGTACGGTATAAATAACAAGGTGTTTTTTGCACAATGAAATACAGCTGCGGTGACTAGAAAAGTCTGTATCGCCTATAGTAAGTAAAAAGTGGGTCTTTGAACAAAACTAGGCAGCACAAAGTGAAATAAACCAAATTCTAAATCGTGTTCGGATAATAAAGAGTGGGTTTTTGCACCTATCGCAAATGCCTGCCTTTACTACAAAAGTTCTGTACCTGTTATATAAGTTAGACAGGGCTGCACAAAAATAAAGGTTACTATTTCACCAAAAGCTGGTGATAAACAGCCATTTCAATGCAGGTTCAAAGCGTCTGGCACTGCACAATATACACTCTCCTTCAAAAGCTGCCTGTCTGTCTGTGTTCGCCCGCACCCCCTCCCACGCAGCCGTACAGCGCTCTAGATGTTCTTTCAAAGTCTCAGCCAACTAACTAGAAAACTGAAATTGTCTCTAATCTATCCGCTATGTTCTAATGTTCACAGCTAAAAAGCATAGTTGTCTGTGTGAGACAAAGAGAAACTGTGTGCTGAGGCTGTATTGAGGAGAAAGCTGACACACGTTCCTATCCTATGAGACGCTGAGAGGCACTGGATGTGAACGGGAGGGTGTTCTATGTAACGGAGGTCATGTTGATTTTCCAGCCAATCACAACTTATACACATCACAGTCATGACGTCGCACACCAGCTCACCTGCACTGATTCTTCTAAGATTTGTGGCCGCCCAAAATTGACAGGAAACGCGAAAATGGCGCGATAGTAAATAGATTATGTGCAGATTCTCACCTAAATTATCGCGTGATCGGAAAAATTCCGATCAACATAAAAACGGCGCCAATTTCAACTTTGTCGATTATAATCGCTCAACACTAATTATTAGTTTTCACACGCTGATATGATTTTTGGTGGCACTGTGGACACTGTTGATTCAGACAGTATTACAATGAGAGAAATTAAAACTAAATATAAAAATTTACTTCACTGTAGAAAAAAATTTGGTGGAATCAATTTTCTCTATCTAGCTATTTGTCCAAGGGATTACTTCCACGTGGGCTGCACATACAAATTTTTCCATCTTATGGCTTTGACAATGACGAATTTTGTACGAAATGGGAGGAGACATGTATCCTCTGTTTTCGAACATTAATGCAATGCCTTATTGATTTGAATCTCTGGTCCCTTGATGAAATCGTTAAAGATATTGATGTTACAGAAAAAACAATTGGAAGAAATACTTCCAAAAAATTATTTGGAACTATTTCACAAAGAAATAGAAGAACTATCTAAAAGTTGGGAGAAACAAGTAAAACTTAGTAAATCTAAAAAATTCCAACGAAATTTACAGGACATGCAAAACAATGAAATCTATAAGTGGTAAAATAAACAATCAAATAGAACATGATCAGCGTCAATTTCTTCTAATGTATCATCTAGTGTGGGATCTACGTCATCCAATAATTCACTGTGAAGATACTCCAAGAGGATAAATGGTCCTTCTAATAAATCAACTGGGAAAAGACATCAAATTAAGAATATGGGTAATCTAACAACAAATTCCAGTTAACAGGTAATCAATTTGTCTGATATACAACTATCACATATGGAATTACAAATTTTAAATAAGGGTCTGACTTTTTCACCGTCATCCAAATTTAATCCCTTTACAGGGGTTAAAGATTTGCACTTATTTGCACGCAAACTTATTTTTAAAAAGATTTTTCACCAAAGCACTGGTTCTGAGGATTTTTCTACCATACAGGAATGGGAAGCAATCCAAATATTGGAAAGTTTGATTGATAATCATTATACAGGTATAAGAGGTAGATTTCATGCTTCTCTTTTTTCAACGTCCAAGAAATGTATCCTCTTGTCTCTTTTTCCAAACATTAACCTTTATGTTGAATTGGTGGAAAGGGAGTTTAAGAAGATTTCACCTTCAATTAGTAATGATAATTTTAGTTGGGAAGAAAGAAGGGCACTCCGGGAACTCCAACAACTGTAGGATATTGTAATTAAACCGGCTGATAAGGGGGGAAATATAGTTTTGTGGTCAACAGCAATGTATGAGAAGGAAACCCTCAGACAATTATGGGAGATTTCACACTATAAAAAACTTACTTTCAACCCCTAGTGTAAACTAAGACTGGAACTTTCTATGATTTTGGATGAAATTATGACAAAAGGTTTAATTACACAACAACAATATAATCGTCTCCTTCTCATAGATCCTACTATCTCAACATTATATCTCTTACCCAAGGTGCATAAATATGTGCTGGTATCACAGGGACATCCAATTGCTTCAGGTAAGAACAATTTGTGTGAACCTCTGTGCAAATTTATTGATCACATTTTGAGACCCTTTGTTGAAACTTTGCCAGCATATTTGGAGGACTCATCAGATATCCTCAGAAAAAAAAAAGGATTTACAACTGGATTCAGATATGTAGATAGTAACATGTGATGTCGAATCACTATACACATCAATCAAGCATGCAGGTGGTTTGGAAGCAATTTGTTTTTTTTTTACTCAGATTTTTTGAGAATTTGTTTTGATTTGTTTAGAATTTATTCTAACTTATAATTTTGTTCTGTTATGTGAATCTTTTTATTTACAAACTCAGGGTACGGTAATGGGCACTTGCTGTGTGCCGACATATGCAAACCTTTTTCTAGGGTGATGGGAGAGAAACTTCTCACAGATACCATTAATTTGGTTGATAAAGTACAAACCTGGAATAGATATATTGATGACGTGATAATGATTTGGCATGTTATTATCGATAAATTGGAACAATTCATGTCTGTCCTGAATAACAGTGACATCAATATGAAACTAACTTTTAACCCTTAAGGCCCATTTTTTTTTTGTTGTTGACATTTTTCGTTTTTTTCCCTCCTCGCCCCCAGACCCGTAACTTTTTTTTTTCCCCCTACATAACATATAAAGGCTTTTATTTTGGGGGGACAAAAAATCTTTCAAGGTTTTAAATTTTAATGTACTATAGAAAATCGGGGGAAACAACAAAAAAATTTCCCCAAGTGCGAAAAAATTGTAAAAAAAAAGAATTTTTGCCATGTTTGAGGATTTTTGCTTTTACGGCGTTCAACCTTTGGTATTTAATGGGTATCTGTATTCTCAGGCTAATACGAAATCCGACAACCCAAAAATGTAGGGTTTCCTTTTATTTTGAGGCCAATAATTTTTTGTACTAACACCTATGAACGTCGCGGGGTGCATTTTTTTGAGGCTGAAATGACTTTTTATTGCAGCAGTTTAAAAGCATGCCCACTTTTTTGATCATTTTATTCCAAATTTTAGGTGATTTAAAATGACCAAAAACCGCAATTTGGGGGTTTGAAATTTTTTTTTCTCCTAGGGTCTTCACATGCAGGATAAAGATTTTATATTTTTATTGATGGGGATTTTTTTCAGACGCGGGATACCAATTTTTTATTTTAAAAATGGAAAAAGGGGGGGGTGATTTAAACTTTGAATATTTTTTTTGTACTTTAAAACTTAATTTCTTTTTTTTTTTTACTTTAAAAATTGACCTCTTATGCTTGACCAAAAGGGGAGCGATCGTTAATACAGTCTAAGCATTTTATAGACCCCAAAAAGCATTAGACTTACAAAAAATGGCGGTTTCCCCACTTCCTGCCTGTGGCCGGAAAAAGGGCAAACGAGGTTATGGCAGCGGTGGGAGACTTCACAAAGCCCCCCCTGCCCTGTCCCCGGCATCGGATCACTGCAGCTATGCTTCGGGGATGCCCATCGCAGGAAGAAAATGGCGGCACTGCTCTTCATTTTTTTAGACCTCGGCCATCTTTGCCACGGGGGCCTAAGGGTTTTAAAAGGTGGGCGGGTGCGCTGCCTGCTCGCGCTGTAAAGGCCAGGTGTTTTGCTGAATTCCACTAACACCCCGGAGCTGGGTGGGGGGTCCCGGGCCCTTTTGGGGCCCTGGGATGAAATCATACTCCCCGGGGCCTTTAAGGGGTTAAAAAATGGCAGGACAACTGGGTTATTTTGGGCATAACCTTTTGAGTGGGGAATTTAAAATTATTCCATTCTGTTTTTCCAGGAAAGAAACATCATAAATTAAAAAACTTCATGCAAAAATTTATCACATCTATGTTTATCGAGTTTTGGGCAAACTTCACAATTTTTTAGAAACTTAAGCCGAACTGGAACATTTTACCGTTCATCGGTAAATTTGATTTTAATATTTTAAGAGTTTTTTTTGGTGCATTAAATCAGTGTAAGTTTTTACCTGAAAAATCGATCCTCTCAAAATCTGGATCGGGTTACCCTTGCATAGTAAACATAATGCGCCTAAAAAGGCACATAATGCTCCCTTTTAGGCACATTGCGCATACCGCAGCACATAGCATATCATTGATAGTGTATGTAATGTGCCTATCGCGGCGCATTACATAAACTAGTAATGATATGTTATGGGGCTGCTAAGGCCTTTTGCTTCTGAAGGGGGATTTTTTCCGCAAGCCAAACAGCAGTGTGGGGGAAAAGGTTTAAAGCTGACAAAATTTGAGGAGTGAAAGAGTCTTTGAGGTTTTTTTTTTAAAGTGTGTTTTTTTTTTTTTAAGTGTGGAGACTTGAGATTGGAGCTTGATTTTGGAGAGTTTAGAGGGGAGAGATTGTATTATTTTTATTATAATTGATTCATAACTTTTGGTAACATCCCCCTATTTTTCCCTGTTTTTACAATCTGTCCCCCGTGCACAACCCGTGCAATTATCCACCTTAAGCAAACAG
>JAODAL010086445.1:0-10250 GCA_025379985.1 Phyllomedusa bahiana | reverse complement strand
AAAAATCCGTTTTATGCGGGGTCTGTGCTCTGGCTGTGTGTTTCTGTGTCGCTCGTTCTTGCTGCGTGATTTTTTTTACATTACATTAGCTCTAGCAGATAAGGTTTTTTCTCCTGACAGTGCCGTCTGGGGCCTTGCTTGCGTTTTAAATCCCCTTTTGTACTGTTTATTTAGTTCACTTAAGTTTGAGACGCTCCCTTTGGATTCCTCCTCCCCCCCTCCCCTCCCCCTCTCAACGCATTTCATGACCAGCGTGATTTGTTGACACTTGCTCTCATACTGAAGGGGAGGTCGTACTTGGTCTGTGGCAAATCCCCTTTAAGGTTAACCAAGTAATGTTTTGGAGTGGCCATCACAAACCCCGATTCAATCCTTTGAAAGTTTAGGAAAAGCTAAAAAGGGGCAGTGCAAGCAAGGTGACCTACAAACAGGGCTATTTACACCAGGTCTTTCAGGGGAAGGGGCCCAAAAATTCCTCCCAAACTATTGTGAGAAGTTTGGGGAAGGATCCAAAACTTTTGGGACCCAAGTCCACATTTTAAGGGCAAAGCCACCAAATATAATGAAATTAAGGAAACTTTTGGCTTTGCAGAAAAGTAAAAAAATTTTCCTCTCTCTTTTATTTGCATTTGGCAAATATACTAATTTGTGTGAAAAGCTCGTAGTCGGATGTGACTGGGGAATGCCCATCCATAGGGGGCTGCAGAGTCTTTTCCCATGTCCCTTTTTTTGGTTTTACTCTAGACAGTTTTTTTAGGAGCACTGATTCAAGATTTTGGGGGGCTAGGGAAATGTGCATACAGCCTCCGTTTTTAAAATATTTTACCCATTCCCCATCACCCCTCGGGCCCGTCCTTGTTTCAGAAAACTAAGAAAAAATACAAACAAGGGGTTTTTATGGAAAATTATTTACAGTTCTGAAGCAAATGGTTTTTAACCATGGGAGTTTTGCTTGTATTTGATAATCAGATTTTCTTATGCCCTCCATTTGCTTCTTGGCATTCACACTGAAAACTGTCATTTTTTCCCAAAAATTTGGGAACAATAGATTAAAAATTCAAGTTTTTCCAAAAGCCATAAAAAACGACCTGAAACAGGAAAAAACAGTTTAGATACGACACAGATTAGTCACAAAAAGTGCTTTTAGTTTTTTTGGGATGTCCAGAAAAACCTGGGGCACCATAAGAGGGGAATTGACACCCCCCATGCAATGTGCACAAACATTTTGCACAATATTTTCCTCTATCAGAGACAATGTCATTTATATTATACATCAACATAACACTTTTTCATCAGCTCTACATTAGAAACAAAAAAGTTTATACTCTATACGGGCCTGTAAATATATGGCCCACAAACCCCTATTTCCCCATGAAAGGTTTTTTTCAGCCTGCAATTTACCACAAAGGGGGCGTCATGCAAACCACAGCCCAAAAACAGCACTTCCAGGCGTCTGGGGGTTTTTTCCAGGCTGTTTTAACTTCCACCTAAATTGGAGGTCTGCCTAAAAAATAATCTGTAAAACAAAAACAACATTATATTCACACTTTCCGGGGTTCCGGCTTTGATGCTCTTAAAAAGCCCCCAACATCACAGAGAGGTGCTTTATCGGAGACTTGATTACACACTGGTAATTATATTTTTTCACTCATCATTCGGGACAAATTGGATCATTCAGAATCCCACTGAATTTTCGGATGAGTTTGCGCACGAAAGTAAAGGGGCCGAAAATTTTTGCACCCCATTTTTTCAGTTGTTTTTTTTTTTTACAGAATTTTAAAAAATATCCAAAAATTTTCATCTACTTCACAATTGTGTCCCACTTGTGTTGATTCTTCGAAAAAAAAAATTTTTTATACTTTATGTTAAACCTGAAATGGGGCAAAAGGTTGATATATATATAATTTAAATATATTATTTTTTAAAAATATTATATATAATTCAAATATATATATATATATATATTATATATATATATTATATATATATATTTATGTATATTTTTAAGTAAAATTTTATATATTGGAAAATTTATAGCAGCTACGGTTTTAATTCTTAAAGGTATCTAGTGTGCCATGCTGGTACTTGTTTTCCATACTGCCCCCCAAGGGAACTACATGTCCCAGCTGCAGGTAGCCCCCTTAAAAGTAGGGCATGTATTTAACACTGGTCGGGGCAAGCTTTTTTTAACCCACACATAGATTACTTCCCCTCAGTGTTATATACATGTACTGATCTGATTATTCTAGTAGTATGGCTGCAGAATATACAATGGCAAAGTAGTAAGTCTAAATATAAATACGTCACCTTCTTTCCACCCTTGTTTCTCCAGTGCTTCTTTGGAGGATTTGCAGTTGCTTGCACATGCACCCCCAGACTGGACCAGATTAAGGCCAACCCAGGCCAAAAACAACATAGAAATGAAAAATTTTGGCTAAAAAAATTTACCTGTTCCAACTTTAATACCAATTCAGCTTCAGAACAAACCTTGTTTGAAACCCATTGACTGCCAGTATTATAAAAAAAAAAGTAATGTAAAATTACTTAAAAATAACATATCCCAAAAAAAGGCAAAAATATGAGGATTATAACCGAGTACAAAAAAGTGTCTGTGCATTGAGACCCGCATGGTCGCACAGTAGTCAATGAACAAAGCCAAACAGTGTCCACATGATACTACCAATGCCACACAGGAGGGGTAGAAATACCATTAGTACAACCTAGGGGCCCCGTAGGTGAGGGAGCTCTGTTAACTTGAAAACTGCTTTTTTTTGGCTGGAGAGAAACAGAGATCAAACAGCATGCAAACATTGCTGGAAGAACACAAGCTGGTGGCAGCATTATGGTCTGGGGAATGTGTTTGTGGCATCCTCTGGGCCACTCATCCATGTAGAGAGCACTCTTAACTGATTTGGTATGAATCCGTCCTTGTAGATCAGATACACCCATACACACTGATTGTCTTCCCCTATGCACACCTCCCAATTTTTAGAGATTGCAAAGAGAAACACATCAGGCCACACCTCCAACTTCAACCAAACAAATGACATCACACCAGTACATGCCTCTTACCAAACCCACCTAACAGAATTATGCCCCACAGCCTCCAGCAGACCAGCAACAATACAACAGCACCGTTACTAGGGTCTATAGAAAGTAATGTATATATAAAAATCCAAACAAATAGATGTAAAATAATGTTCTGTGGATGATACCTCTATATAATGGTCGTACAGGGACCACATAATACCGCTATACAGAGAGTAAATATCACTGCACTATTACTGACTAAACCAAGATTAATATTATCAGTGATACTACTATACAAAGATCAAAAAATACCACCACATCATGACCACCTATCACCACCATATAGTGACTGAATAATGCCACCACATCATGATCACATATCACCACCACATAGTGACTGAAAAATACCACAATATCATGACCACACATCACACCACATAATGACTGAATAATACTGCAACATAATGACCACATATCACACCACATAATGATTGAATAATACCACATATCACACCACATAATGACTGAATAATACCACCACATATCACACCACATACTGACTGAATAAAACCACAACATCATGATCACATATCACCAACACATAGTGACTGAATAATACCACCCAACCCTATGTCAGCGCCACATATTGACTGAATAATAAGACCATAACATGACCACGCACCACCACATAGTGATGGAATAATACTGCCACACCATGACCGCATTTCACCACCACATAGTAACAGAATAATACCACGACACCATGAACACATATCACCACCACATAATGACAGAATAATATTGCCACACTATAACCACATTTCACCACCACATAGTGACTGAATAATAATAACTTACTATGAACACATATCACCACCACATTGTGACTGAAAAATACCGCCACATCATGACCACATATCACCATCACATAGTGATTGAAAATACTGCCACATCTTGACCACAAATCTCCAACACATAGGGACTGAATAATACCACCACACCATGAACACATACCACCACATAGAGACAGAATAATACCGCCACACCAGAACCATATTTCACCACCACATAGTGACGGAATAATACTGCCACACCATGAACACATATCACCACACCATAGTGTCAAAGTAACAATGCCACTTTATGACATTTCAACATCACAGAGTGACTGAATAATAGCACCACATACCACCACCACGTAGTGACTGAATAATACCACAACATTATGATCACATATAACCCCCGCAGTGACTGAATAATACCTCCACACCATGACCATATATCACCACCACACAGTGACTGAATACCACGACACCATGACCACATATCACCACTATATAGAGACTGAATAATACCACAACACCATGACCACATATCATCACCACACAGTGACTGAATACCACAACACCATGACCACATATCACCACTATATAGAGACTGAATAATACCACAACATCATGACCACATATCCCCACCACACAGTGACTGAATAATATCCCACATCAGGATTACATTTCACCACTACATAGTGACTGAATAATACCCCCACATATCACCACCACACAGTGACTGAATAATACCTTCATACCAGGATCACATATCTCCACCACATAATGACTGAATATTAACCATTACCCTACCACCAATATTCCTGCTATAACGCTGTACTCTACCACCAATATTCCTGCTATAACGCTGTACTCTACCACCAATATTCCTGCTATAACGCTGTACTCTAGAATTTAACCAAAAATATGACTAGAGAGAATAAATCTGAATCTTCACTTTAAAAATATACTTAGTTTTCATTTAATATCGCTATATATGTGTTTGCTTGAAAAATACCAAATATAATGACATGCTTTGTGCAAGCAAATCTTCACTGACCCCACAACAATTTTGTTCCCAAAAATAGAAAATAAATTTAGGCTGATTACATGGGCTCTTTTTACAGAACGTAAATAAGTTCTCTCAGTCCATTAAACTAAATGAGGCAATTGTAAAACAAAGTATTCCACTTGAGGGGCTGAAAACAACATATTTTAAAAGCAATCTTTACCAGTAACCTACAACAAAATTATATACTCCTCCCCGCACCCCTACCCACTGCGGCCCTCCTCACCCAAACAACCATCCTTACCTCTTTATGCCCCTCAACCGTCCCTGGACTTGAACTCCCTCCATTACCACTGAGTGGCTTTATATCTCGCGACACTACACCATCCACAGCCTGAAGAAGGGCTTAAAGGGGTTTTCTCACCACAATGATTATCTTTTAATATGTAGGGAAAGGTAAATGAAGACTTTTATCAAATACATTGCTGTGTTAATTTTGCTTTGGTTAGAAGATAGTGAAGTTTTTATCTCCTCTTAGAGCACACAAGTTTCTCTGGTTACTCTGATCTCTCTCCATCCCACCCTGCTCTCTCTTATCTCTCATTGCTTCAAGCTTCATGGTTGTCCATGATGAGGCCCAGAAAAAGCTAACTGATATACCTCTCCACCGTCCACCAGAGGGACGTTAGTAATATGTCTGAGCAATGTGCCACCGGAGACAGTCCAGGCTCTGCCAATGACAACTCTCTTTTAGACACACCCTGATGAAGCATTTGTGAAACGTGCGCTGGGGCGTTTGGTGTCACGCCTGTGGAGCATGCTTCACTATGGGTAAGAATAGATCTATGTGGGGTTTTTGACTATATAATGTATCCCTTCCTTTTTTACTGATGGCTTTTGTATACTTTATTCGAAAGAAACTTTTGATACTATATAATGCCTTTTAAATTGGAGGGAGCCCAGTCTGTATACCTTATCCACATGTTGTTGCACCATTTGTTTTATTGACATTGTCTTTTCTTTTTTCTGTTATTTTTTGATTGTTTAATATTTTTATCCTTAACCGCTTAAGCCGAATGCCTGAAAAGTACTTAAAGGAGTTGTCTCCCCACAGTGTTTCAAAGAATGCATGAAAGAAATTCTCTGTCACTTCCTGGTTCAGACTAATTTGCATAAGCTCTGTGCTTGTACAGGTCCATTGTGCTTTCAGATGCTAATTAGATTAGATTAGCTTCTCAAACTACTAGCAGGACTTCTTATCTGATCCCCAAAACAAAAGCCCTAATTACAGAGCTGTTTACTTGAGATAAATCAAGCTTTTTACTGTCTGGCAGCACAGGACACTGACTGACACTGCTGACCTGTGTGATGACTCACTCTCTGTTATCTCATTGAACAAACAGCCCAGGGAGATTTGTTTACAGGTCAGTTACTGAGGGAACTGAAATAGCCAGGGAGGTCATAAATTCACTTGTATCTCTTTAGGGAAAACAAGAGGACCAATGCAATATATTTGGAAAATGTCTTTATTTTGTGTTCCCTACAATTTGAAAGCTATTCTTTGTAGCGAGACAACCCCTTTAATGACCAGAACATTTTTAGTTTTTGCCTTCTTGTGTTATAACAGTTGTAACTTTTTTATTTTTTCAATGACGCAGTTGTATGAAGCCTCGTTTTATTTGAGACAAGTTGTACTTTATGGGGGAATAGTTTAAGTTCACTCATAAATAATTGCAGAATTTTTTTCAATTATTTTTATTTTTTTTTCCTTTTTTTACATTTTTTTACACCATTCAAATTTCACACTTAATAACTTGTTAGATTAATTCTACAGGTTATTACGGTCGTGTGGATACATAAAATGTGTAGTGTTTTTTGTGTATGTGTAATGTATGCACAATTATTTTTTATTAAATATTTATTTTTTTATTTATTTTTTAATTTTTTTTTACACTTTTATGTTTTTTACTTTTTTTTTTTTTTTTTTAAATCCCATGAAGGAAGAACTGTTTTACTTTTTTTTTTTCCCCTACTTAGTAATGTATTAACATATTCATATAATCTGTGTAGTTTGACACAGGCAGTGATCAGGACAGCACACAGTCTGCCCTGATCACTGGCTTGATACACAGACAGCCCTGAGGCTACTCTAGGTCCCCAGGGCTGACTGTGCAGCCGTTCACCGGCTCTGTCGGGTCACCGGGAGTCCCGATCACCCGACAGAGCAGGGAAACCCTTTGATTGCACTGCGGTGACGATCCGCGGCAATCAAAGGGTTAAAGCACCGGGGAGCAGAGGATTCCCCAGATGCTCGCAGGAGCTGCGCTGGGATGAGGGCTGTGTAGTACAGCCCAAATTCCAGTGCTGCTGCGGTGCCGGGCGCCGCAAACTCCAATGTCTGCAGTGACGCCAAAAGATGTCGCTGCAGACGAACAACCTGAAATGCCCGCCATCAAAAGACGGTGGGTGGTCGTTAAGTAGTTAATACAATTATACTTTTAATATGGTATGTAGCCCTCTCGTTTGTGTTTCTTGTATTGTCTCTGTGAGGAAAATTCACAAAAAAAAAATGACAAATCGTTCACCCCCTCCAACTTCAGTCAAATGGCCTGCGAGAGGAAGAGGTCAATTATACCCATCGTAAATGCCCTTCTATAGGAAGCTAGCACAGCAGGAGAGGTTGACCCATCAAAAGAACCCTCATTTCCATTAATTAGCACCAAGACATGTGCTCTCTCAAACCTCCTGCTTCAAAGACTTGAACAAAAGGCTCCTAGCCACAGCGGCCCCGATATTTCATAAAGATTCATAGGAGATCCGTTCATAACTGGTCTATGGCAGTTTCATATCTTAAAATATGGAACTCCCCGCGCACATAGCCACCACTCCCACGTTCGCTCGATGCAGGGGGACTGAGAAATCGAGAACTGGACTTAGGGAGCACCTAGGATAGGGGTGTCTGACATCAGGGCGTAGATTAGATCCAGCTGGTTCTGATGATGCCACTGGTTCCGTTCTGTGCCAATGCCCTGCCGAGGTATGGCCCATTTTGGTTTTTCAGTCAGAAATGGCATTTCCAGGAGCATCCACACACAGAAGCCAGGCCACATAAGCCCCCCCCATGCGGGCCGAGAACCAAGCCAACCACAGGTAACTGGACACATTTATACTGCCTTTGTCTGTAACCATACTTATATTTGCACCTCTGACTCTTACCTGTATATTATTATCATTTTGTATATATCTGTCTAGTGTGCCCTCCAAGGCTAATTAAATCTATAAACTTTAATCTGTTAGTCTGTCTTGATAATCGGCCTCACACGCCTATTACTCGGTCTATACTGGTTCCTGGCCTTGATATAAGTCGGTAACGGACCGGTCTTATAACTAAACTAGAAACTGGTGGCAGCCTATTAGACTGGCAGATTTTTGTTTAACCAGTGTGGGTAAACAAATCTCTCTCAGCCATTCAGGGTCGTTGGCGAGGAGTGTGTTCTCTCGCCCTCCCGGAGTCTCCCTGTGCCCATGTGGACAGGGGTTAACGGTGAAACAGTATCTGGCTGACCTCGTGCACCCCTAGGGGGAGTGCGACGTCCCCAAGTCAGGCCGTCGACCCTCGAGTGGGCTGGTGGGGCGGGCATTTTCCTGACAGTCTCTTTTAGAATATGTCTACACAGTACAGGTTTTAGGTCGGATTTTCAGCGGATTCAGTATTTAGAATCTGCCGAAAATCTGACTATAAGCTGTGCTGCGTAGACTTCAATAGAAAATCCACGCTGTAGTCTACACAGCACGGATTTTTACTGAGGGAAACTCAAAAACTGTGGGGCGCCGCGGTCCAGTGAAGTGAAGATGCCGTCAGATTTTGGACGCCATTTTCACTTTGCTGTGTGGACTCAGCCATCTACTTTTAGATACTTACCAAGGGCGACATGTATGAATGGGGCTGCACCAGATATCTAGCGTCTTTACATTCCGATACCAGGCGCAGCCCCATTCATACATGGCGCTCTAAAACCGTAGCGAAGCTACATATTTGTAGCTTCGCTACGGCATTTCTGGGCGCATTACAGTTGGAACAGGTAGAGCACTTTCTGTCACGATCCAGCAGTTACAGTAACAGAGGCGCCGCTGGTAACCAGGTGTGGATCCACTGTGATCACCGCAGGCGAGATTGTAGATGGAGATCCACGCCAGGGAGCGGAGTCTGAGGGACCCCCGGTTTTCACCGGAGCCCGCCGCAAAGCAGGACAAACTTTACTGCGGAGAACCCCTAGGTCGCTACCCCTGATGTGGCTACCTGCGGTGACAGCCGAGGTGCAGGACAGGAACTCCAGGCACAGAAACGGTGGTAGACAGGTATAGACGTATGCAGCAGGATACAGCAGGAAACTGAACAGGTGCAACGGCTTGATTCAGCAGGTAACAAGACAGGTATAACGGCAGGATACAGCAGGTAAACGTATGGGTCCAAGGACAGCAGAAACACAGCAGATACAGGACGGGTACAGGGGCAGCAGAAGACGACAGACAGGTGGTCAAGAGCTCAGATGGACTGCAGGAACAAAACTAGCATCTCATGGGTAAAGCCCAAATAGCAACCCGAAAGGGTTGGGGAGGGCTCAATGGCCAACCTCCAGCATGAGCACAACAATGGACCTGACTCAGAGCAAAGATAGGAACGTCCTCTTATAGCCAGGGGTCACAGGTCAAGAGGAAGGTGAACAGGACAGAGAACCTATAAAAGGCAGGACGCTGCTAGGCATGCGTGCCCTAAGAGGCGCAGAGCACGTACAGGACCCCATGAAGCAAGAGCAACAGAACAGGTAAGGAAGGCAGGAACACGGTGATGGTCCATGACAGGGACTGCGGCGTGAACCGTGACACTTTCAAAGTGGTATACCTGTTCCCGAACTGTCGCCCTAGTGCTAGAATGAGCCTCATTTATGACCCGCTGTAGAGCAGGTTCATACATCAGGCGCATTCTATGCCTGTATAATGCACATGAAATTTGGCATGTTAACGCCAAAGTTCATGCATGTCAACCCTACTGTCTCAATAAAGTGTCTCTTTTGCAAACGTGATCCAGTCAATCTCATTTTTCTCTTGAGCTGCTGGAAACTTTTTGCTATTTTCATCTTATTTAGGAAAAAGTTGTTGAGAAATTTTCAAAGACGTTTTCTCGGCTCTCGCTGACCTGCTTGAAATGAACGTGTCAACATCGCTCATCGCAAGGTGTCTGTCATCCTATCTAAAACTCCGCATCAGCATCTTATGAGCTGCAATTTCATATTCCGGTGGCATAAACAAAATTTCGCTTGTAGGTTTTCATTTTCTGCTAAAATCATTTCACTAAGCAAAATGAAAAAATAGGGAGGTGGGAA
>JAODAL010086444.1:0-10251 GCA_025379985.1 Phyllomedusa bahiana | reverse complement strand
TAAAAACGGGCCTCTCTCATCTTTTTAAGGGGGGAAAAACTTCCCAAATTGGGTGGCTGCCAAAAAATACTTTTTCCCCCACGGGAAGTTACTCCCAATTTGAGCCCAAACTAAAGTTGTTTTTTTTGGGTAGCGAGGTCAAAAAAGAAAATAAAAAAATAACTTTAACCAAAATTTAAGTTATTTTTAAAGTTTACACCCAAAAACCCTTTTCCTCAGATTTTAGGAAGGGGGTTTGATACCCCGGCGAAAATCCTTCATAAAAATTTAAAAAATTAAATTTTGGGGACCAAATAAACTTTCCTATTTGGGGTTCTATCACAAAAGGTGCGTTCCCACCCTCAGGACAAAATACCGGTCCTTTTTTTGCGGCCCCACTGTGCCCCTTTTGGCCTTTTTTTTAAGGCGGTATAAAAAACCAGCCGAAAACCCGTGCCGTGGGGACTTTGCCCTAAGTTTCACTTAGCGCTCTAAGAAACCCGCCCTTTGCTCCCTCCACCCAGGATTCACAGGTTTTTACTTGTTTTCGAAACCCTACCGTTTTGTGGTCGTTTGGGGGGAAAAACGGGCCGGAGCACCCTTTGTTTGAAACTGGGGGTTTGAAATTTTAATTGGCGGGCTGTACCGCAGCCCATAACCCAAATCTGGGGTGAGCACATATTTGTAACAAAACCAACATTGCTCGTGGCGTAGGTTTTCACCTGCGTTTTTTCTTTTCTGTTTTTTTCCCCTCCTCTTTTCCCGGAGCCAAAAGGTGGGAAAACCCTGAAGCTCGGCGGGAGGAGCATCCATCTACACTGATCAAACTTTTCTGAAAACGCATATGATCTCCGTGTTTTTTCAGATTTTCTCGTTTTGGGGGGGTTTCTGGATTACAATTTGTTAGTTTGCAAACAATTTTATGACCGCATAATGATTATTGCTGCCCATTGTCTTTTATGGTGAGATCATTAGTAATTACCTTTTTTGCTTTTTGGCCACATCGCAGACATTTTTTTGGGAATTTTACCCTTTTTTTTTTCCCCGAGGTTTAGGGGAAGCTTTTTGAACTATGTAAACAGTAGAGTAAAATTTCTTTTCTTTTGTCTGAAAGATCAATTTTTAAAACCCCAAAGTCTCACTGCCTTCCATAAACCCGTTTTTTGAAACGGGCACTCCCTGCTATCAAAAAGGGGGGGGGGGGTAAGGGGAAAAAACAGCGGGGAGAAAAGTGGGTACACCAGGGGGGGCGGGGGGGGGGAATTTTTGGGGGGGAAAAAAAAAAAAAAAAAAAAAACCCGAGAGAGCACAAAAAGGTTTTTAAAAAACATTTTTAGCTCTTAACAAAAAAAAATGAACAAAGCAATATTTTTTGGAAAAGTCTTCATTTAATTTTTTCCCTAAAATTTTGGGAAAACTAAATTCCTTTTTTTGTGAAGGGCAACCCCTTTAAGGCGTTTCTTTTAGTTACATGGTCTCCTATTCTTTTAATCTTTTTGGCCCCAAAATTTTTTGATTCACAGTCCTTTTTTCCTTTTCCATCTCAACCCTTTATACATGGGTTTAAAAAAAGCACCATTTTTTATTTCATTAAAAGAAATCACTTATTGAAATGATCTTAAATCAGAAAACGATTTGCAATATTTTTCAGCATTGGCATGTTAGTCTTCTACCATGATGCATTTCAACAGTGGAAATAAGAGGATGCTTTTGTCTTTCTTCATTTAAAAAATTAAATTAACTAGTTACATCTAAGAAATATTTGAAACAAATCCTGTCCGCGTTCAGACCAATGGAACAATTTGTTAGTTTGGAAACAATTTTATGACCGCATAATGATTATTGCTGCTCATTGTCTTTCATGGTCAGATCGTTAGTAATTACCATTATGCTTATGGCCAGCATCGCACACATTTTATATGGAAATGTTACGGACATCACTCATGTTATCCATAAGACAACTAATAAGAGGATAGACATCGAGCGGCTCTGTAATAAAGCAGAAGATCTCTGCCTCAGTGCGATGTAATTTTCTCTGACATATTGAGTCTATGCTTTTGCCTCCAGAACTCCACAGCTGTGCCCTCATTTCTTCTGTGATGGCCTTGATGATCTCACTTCTGTCTTTCCAGCCACAGCTATTTTTGGTAATCCTGGCAGACTTTTCAGTGGCCAACTCTAAGCAACTTCAGAATTAGATGGACTGTGGAAAACAAGATTCTTTTATCCAGATGTTATATGTAGGGGAAAAGACCAAGAAAAAAAATTCAGCTGGGTTACAAAAATATGCTCACATTATCTAAGGGTTATTTAAAAAAAAAAAACAAAAAAAAAAAAAACAAAACACCACCACTAGAAATATAGGACACTAGCGTCTAAGTAAAAATATAATTACTTTATTGAATATAACTATTAATACCTAATATACTAAATCTTAACACAATTCACTACAATTATCCCTTACAATTAAAGCTACAACTACCTAACCACATAACTGTGAGTTCCTGCCCCGTTAAAGGGCGTCCCCACCAAGAACTGACCTATCGGTTCCTATAAGGTAAACCCTTACAATTAGAGCTTATCGTGCCTACCAATAAACTGAAAAGTATCCAATTAATTATATATATATATTGTTATAGATATATATATATATATATATATATAACTAATACAATTCCTCTAAAAACATATATCAGTTACAACTTACAGGAGTAAACAAATATGATAGAAAATATTTATGAAGAACTCCTAGAAAGAATTACTGCAAATTTTATATGAACAGGGATTTTGACCTAAATAACCTGCAAAATTATCTTTACCCTGTTTAAAAACATTAATTTTACTAGTCTATCTAAAATTATACATCCTAAACCCCTCTATATATTACCACTACATACCTAAATGATACAGCATACTATATAACTTCCGTCAGTGGAGTAATCTTGACCCGATAAAGGGCGGTGGGCTCCGCTTTAATGTACAGATAAATTTCACCTATTGTGCGTGTATTAACAATTCGCTTAATCCCAAGCTATCCCAACGCGGTTTCCCCAAGCAAATTTTAGGGTTTTCTCAGGGGGATTCAAAGCTCCTCTCGCTGTGAGTATAAGAATTGCTATATACAACGATATACACATATATATCTATGATGAATATATCACCTATTTGGATGAGATAAAGGATGAGTGTTAGCTTAGCTATGGATGCTTGCCAGGGTATAATAAGTGATAGATCATCGCAGCTCTTTGGTAGTGTGGGCGACCACAGGATAGAGGTGAGACAGAGTGATTCATCTCTGCTCTCCCTTAAATACCTTACATGACCTCAGATGTTTGACAATCAAGCCCCGCATAGCACTTCCGCATTGGTATATATTGTAATTTGTATCATATTGCAGGGTTTCTGTGTAACATTGTGCGCATATCCCCCTTCAATTACTTGCCCCTGGCTTTCCTCAATATATTGTACTACGCATGACCGGAAAAAAAAGGTAGGATGTAATTCCGGTTCACGTCCGGCCAGTGAAGTACGGGACACTGCGCTATGTACAGAGTCGCAATACTGTCTCTTGCGCCGACCCGGCGCTCTAGACGCCGTTGCTGCGCATGTGTCCCCGGAGGAAGAAAAATGCACTCCGCATACCTGCAAATGCAGCCTGGGTATCGACAGTGCGCTTGTACCAACGGATGGGCCAAATCTCCTCGTGCCGCCCTGGCACCCTTCCCGGCACCTACATTCTGCACCCGCACATATGTCCGGGAAGACAACACCCACCGTCACCTTCGAGCCAGCGCAGCGGGAACCAAATGCGCATGTCTGGAACCTCGAATTCGGTCTCTATGCTGAAGTTAAATTGCGCACATGTCCATTCTGACCAGTTACCACTTACAGTGAAACAGTCGTCAACATCCGGTGCGCGCTCGCTCCCTACGGCAACATCTATTCACCTTGATTTATCATTGAGATAACATGATTATTGTAGTCGGAGCATCTTCGCCCTAACTCACTGATTTCTCTAAATTTCTTAGAGTGGCTGCTACTGTTGACAGGATGTCTAAGGTGTAACGTGGGGCGTTGGTTCAGGGCCAGATTAATATCGGGGTTGCAGTGTTATTCATTGTCTTCAGCTGACTTTAAGTTATCAGACTGTATAGTAAAGTCAATGAATATAATGAAAAAATGGTAGAATGATATAGTACTGATACATATAATACGGTCAGGTTGTTACTAAAGAGTCACATTAGTGGTCCTTGTGAGAGAGTGTGAACAAAGCAGTGGCAGTATGAACAGGACCAATTCAGATTTCTAATTCAAATAAAACATCCAAATTGCAAAGTCTCATTAAGGCTCTTTTGGGATGAACGGATTCGCCATACGATAGATCCCATGGGCCTCTTTACACAATAATTCGTTCTATCCGTATTCTCCTGTCCTTGGGGGATGGTCTCACACAACACCTCTAAGATAAGAAAGCGCAGAGACAGAGATCCATTTCTTCCATTATGATGTCTTCCCATAGACATGTCGGGCTACTGGGAGTGGTCTTTCTATTTCAGATGTCCCCTAGATGTTCTCACACCCTATCTTTTAAATTATTCTCTTTGTTGTTTTCCAATATAATTCAGTGGGCAGGGGACCGATCATTGCCACATGTAAATACTTCCTCTTCTGTCTTTTCAGTTGCGCAAAATCACGTGATAAAAAATTGTTTTCCATTTTGAGGAACTTGTGAAGGATTTAGTTTGTTGTGGTGTTTCAATTCGGGCTGGCCTACAAATCCTGCCCACATTTGAAACATACCCATCGGTTTTCTTTCTAACCTAGTACCCTTGAGGGGGTATGGTTGGTATAGTGTGACGTGTGAATTCCAGTCTATCTTTAATAGATCTGTACCCCTTCGATAAAAAGAAATGTTATTAATGGGGTTAGAGGGAAGGTATCCTTCTAAGTCCTGAATCCAAAACATTAGTATTCCCCAATATTTTTTGAGGATATTAACCATTTAGATTTTCTTTCAATCAAAAGTTGCGATTACACGTGCTTTATCTGTTGTCTTTATCCTTCCTGGGGTTTGTCGTTACACCTGTAGTATTGTTGATACTATCTGTTTTTGTGCATGCCTTAAGGCATGATTCCAAAACTCTTGAGGGTGATATTCCTCGATTAAGAAATCTCTGTCTCTTCAACATACACCGAACTGTCTCCTAAATGTCCTCATCTCTGGTGCAGTTTCTATTACTCTCAGGATTGGCCGCTTCTGGTATTCCTATCCTACAGGGTAAGGATGGTATACTTTTTCCCAGTGGCAACAAGCTGTTAGTTGCTGTTGGTGTTTCCTAGACATATCGTGTGGTATTATTGCAATTCAGATCTTTGATAATATGGACATCAAGAAGGGGTAAAAACGATTGCTCTTGCCATTTCGCAAAAATGTGGAAATGCATACCGTTTTTGTTTTATTGCAAGCTGTGCAACGAACTCCTCAAAATGACACCTTGGCTTACCCAGAGGATGATATGATATCAATGTACCTCCCTCAGAATACAATCCTGGGGGGGCATTGATCATCCATGGTTGGGACACAAAGTGGTCCCTCCAACAGCACAGGAACATATTTGCATAGGCGGGAGCGCAGGGGCTCCAATTGCGGTGCCCACTGAGCTGGTGGAAGGTCTTGTTGCAGAGTAAAGACAAACATATTAGTCTTAAACACGAAGTCAAGTTAATCTAATGTTCAAAGGCATATGAGCCTGGCGTTCTATATTTTTGTGGACAAATAATATTAACTGCTTGAATGCAAGTTTCATGTGGATATTACTATACATGGGCTTTCTACAGTATATGGAGCCCAATAGAAGTACATTCTCGTATTGACTGTAATCACTTCCAGTCTGCGCAGGAGATCCGATGTATCTCTTATGTATATGATGCAATGTAGTACACAATGTCCTGTAAGGGATACTTTGTCTATCATAAATCCCTTACTTTTTGGTAATTGATCCTAACCACATGAGACTATTGGTCTACCTTTTAGTGGGTATAACCCTTATGGAATCTTTGGGATTGAGTATAAAATGTGGTATTTGTGGTTTAGATTGCATCATGAATTTTAAATTCTGTGTGTGTTATCAGGCCCATCGCTCTAAAACCTTCCACAAGTAGCTTTTCTTTTCCATGTATAAGCTTTGTTGGTTGGATCTGGTGGATAATATATCATAATGCCTTTTGTCCATTGAGAAGATCGTTGCACATCTGTTGTATACATGTCAGTGATTTATTATAACTACTATGTTCCCCCCTTTATGCAGGGTTTAAATTATTATAGATTGTCCCGTTTCCAGTGCTGACAATGCTCTAGTTCCTCTCTACTGACGATTATTATGTAAATGGTAGCTTCTGTTCACTCAAGGATTACGGAAGTTCTTTAGAGTCTATTTGCAAAAGAGATCTATCTACACGTTTGTATATAATCTGACTCGGGGGCATTCTCTACTTTTAAGTTTAATTTAGTTTGGCCCTCTCTTATTTCATTCTCCTCCATAAGAGACACTAACGTATGTTATCCCTCTTTATCCTGTGCTGTTCGTAAACCCCAATTGCTGGCTAATTCAATTTGATCTTTGATTTTTGAAAATTTTGTGCATTTGTAGCTTACGCTACTAATAGGTTGTAGATTCTTGAGTCCATGAAAATTTCATGTTTGAATTAGTGGTAGGCAAATGTCATGACCCCTCTGTAAATCTGTAAATCTCCTTTATGTGAATTGCCTATCTGGTAGATTGATTTAATTCATGATGCTAGATCTGATATTATTGTTTTCTGCCGAGTGTGTCTCAGGCCGTGACGCGGGGCCTCTCCAGCCCTCTAAAATAGGGGGTGTATTGGAGTTGCAGGAGGATGAGGAGGCTAATAGTCCATATGTCATCTCCCATTGCCTCCTGTGTTCTGGCGAGGAACCACATTTTAGCTCTTAGATCCCCTTGTTCTCCCCCCTAGACTGACATGTTATTTGTGAATTAGTGTCTGAAGATTCTGCGTCAGATGATAATATTCTCTAGAGGGGCTAGGTGGTTTAATTTTAAGAAATATGTTAAAAAAGATCTCCTTCCTTGAATTCTTGGAGGTCCCTCAAGTTATTGTTTGCGTTTCACGTACCTTTAGTCCTGTCTGATATTTTTCTATAGATATTGGAGGCTTTGTTCCTCTCCTATTAAATTTGGATACCTCTCTAAAGTTGTTTGATGCTTGTTCTATCCAGGTTGTTTTTAAAGTTGTTAGAGGGTGACTTTCTTATTGGTTTTGTTTTCCTCACTTCTAGGTATGATTTTCAATAAGTCGTACTGAACTATCTATAAGTTTTTGTTTCAATATTACCAAACAAGGATTCAGGACTGTGCATTCCTAATGCAGGTGTTATGTAAATTCTAAGTTCCACTATGGTATAAATACGTGATTACATATAATGTTCTATTGTGTTGTTGGCTCCCACAAATTTTATATTGGAACGGTAAGCTGTGATATAGTTGTTTGAATCACCATCTTAAGTCAGAAAGATCCATCTTGTTGGATCCGACTCTACCTCAACGTCTGCGGAAGTGCCTCAGTGCTTGGGAGTTGATTTGTTTACAATGATGGGTCATTTAAGGTATTTAAGGGAAGGCAGAGATGTAATCACTCTGTATCCCTTCTTTTTCCTGGGGTGCCAGTACAAAGGAGCTGCGGGATCATCCATTATTTATACCTGGCGGCATCCAAGCTAAGTATCTGAACTCCTCTTTTATATCATCCATATAGGTGATATCTTAATCATAGATAGATTGTATAGAGTTGTATATAGACGTGTCTTATTTCACAGCGTGAGGAGCTTTATAGAATACTCCTGATGAACCCTTGAATTGCATGGGGGAAACGCGTTGGGGATAGCTGGGGATAAAGAATTAGTAATACACTGCAACATGTTGTTTATTATCTGTCATTAAAGCGGAGTAGCCGCCCTTTATCGGCGGCGATTTTACTACACTGACGGGATGGTATATAGTATGCTGTATCATTTAGGTATGAGTGGTAATTTATAGGTGTTTAGGATGTTATATTTTTAGATTGTTCTCAGTAAAAGTGTATGTTTGTTTAACTGGGTAGGATTATAATTTTGCTATTGATTTAGAACTCCTAGAAATGGCAACACAATCAAAATCGCAAAATCTCAAAATCAAGGGAAAACCATAACCGCGTTTCACCTCCCTTTCTAGTTTTGGGTTATGACGATCATCAGGGATCAATGTTGAGGTCAGTAGGGACAAAATACACACAAACAAAAGACCACCATCCCAATATGCTAAAAAAATGCATTACATCCCGTGTAGGAGAAGCATAAATCAATTAATGAGTTAGGGTCGAGATAAACTTGTTGAAAGAAACCCATTCTCCGACATATACTGTCAAGATAGATGGCAGGTAGTAAAATAGCCACTATCCCTGATGATGCTCTTTTCCCAAATGATGGGAGGTGAAACGTGTCGGATTTCTTGATTTTTGGATTGTTGACTTTCTAGGAGTTCATTAACTTTTTGTATCATATTTGTTTACTCCTGTAAGTTGTAACCGATATATGTTTAGGGGAATTGTATTAGTTATATTTTTACCGTGTATATTTATTGGATACTTTTCAGTATTATTGGTGCATCTATAGCTCTATTGTAGGGTTCCCTTAGGAACTGATAGTTGGTTCCTTGGTGGGGGGGTCCCCTTAGGGGGGGGTATCAATTTTTTTTTGTGGTTAGGTAGTTGTACTTTACCGAAGGGTAATTGTAGGGATTGGTTTTAGTTTAGATTTATGTTTTTTGTTATTTAAATCAAGATTTATTTTTACTTAGTCCTAGGTCTATATTTCTAGTGGTGTTTTTTTTCTGATATTTTTTGTAGTACCGGGCATATATCATTCTATGGGCATGTCCCGTCCCATATATTAAAATTGAGCATATGTGGTTTGGATGATTTAAAAAAAAAAAAAAAATGTTCTCAAAGCGACATTAAAGTACCACGGAAATTAATGAAGTTAGCACCACAAAGTTCGTGGTGTTGCAGCTAATGTTTGAGAGATGGTGAAACAATATCTGTTCCTGACATCCCAGATAAGATTAACAGAAACAATTTTTATTACACTATATCATACAAGACATGCAGTTAGGACCACAACTGTATATTGGAGCTTTGGTGGGTTCGAGGGGTTGTAAAACAGGTAATATGTAAACGGGGAAAAGGTGTCTTTTTAAAATCCAAAGCAAAATCCAGAAACATTAAGAGTATGTTTATACAGATTTTGGACTTTTATTTTGGTGCATATTGCATGCCCTATACGCCCCTAAATAAGCATCTAAAGTGCCTGTAGCCCATAGACTGCCATGTAAAATCAGCACTGTCATTTAAACAATGCTGCTTTTACACGAGTATGTTTGGCAAGTACTGTCCGCAAATGCCAATTCTTTGAGGTGTTTATGTGGCAACAATTACTACAGTATAGGAAATCTGCTTGGCGTCTGCCATTCCTTGTGAAATTCACGTTGCAAACACGGAATTTTTTAAGACGGAAAAAATTTTTCTTTGGGTTGAACATACTATAAAGAGAATTATCCCGTATTTTTTTTCCTAATTAAAACAAGATACTGATATGCATCATCTGTGACCTAGTAAGAAGCATGGTGGGGAGGGGAAGTTTTTTTTGACTATTAGTTAGTGAATGGACTGTGTTATTTTTAAACACATTTGCTTTCGGGTAATCCCGCCCGCGCTGATAATGGGACTGCCCAAAAGGTTTCTATAAAAACGGAAGTTCAGATATTATTAGGCCTGTGGAAAAAAGTTGAAAACAAAGGTTTTTAGGATTTTTTTTTTTAAAAAATTGATGTGAAAGGAAAACTTTAAAAAAATTAAAAAAAAAAAAATTTTTTTAAAAGTTTTCAAATTAAAAAAAAAGAAAAAAAACAATAGGTATTTTGATGACAATTCCCTTTGAAGTGAAAACCCGTCCATAGTTATGCCCCCCTTTGGGGCGACAAGCTGGACAACATGCTGTTTCCAGCGCTGTGTCCCTTATTCTGTAAGTTTTGTAGTTTTTTGATTTTTCGTGTTAAATTTCATTTTCAGCCCAAAAGAGTCCGAAAAAGTCTTTTTTTTCGTTGAGGAGGGGGGGCTAGCCTTTGGTGGGGGGGCTAACCCCTGCTAAAATAAGATTTGAGCAGTAAATGCTCTAAAAAAATGGCATTTCAGATGGAA
>JAODAL010086443.1:0-10251 GCA_025379985.1 Phyllomedusa bahiana | reverse complement strand
AACCCCCCCTCAACAGCACGCCCCACCAATCCCCTCACACCCAGCTCCCCCCAATCACCTCAAGCCAGCTCCACCAATCACCCACAGCTCCCCCAAATCACCTCACGCACAGCTCCACAACCCCTCACCCAAGCTCCACCAATCCCCTCACGCCCCACCAATACTACAGCTCCCCCCAATCACCTCACCCACACCCACCAATACCTCACACTCCACCAATCACCTCCCCTCTACCAATCACCTCCAGTTCCATCAATACCTCACATCATAGATCCAACCCCATATCTGAGCTCCCCCCCTTTTTTCTTTACCCTTTGGGGTTTTATGCTTTGGGATTTTACTGGGGATTTTTCAAAAAACCCCTGATTATATACAGATTACTGCAATTTATGAGTTATGTGCGTTTACATGAAATTATATGTAGATTTTTTGGCAATACATGTAGGGTCCATGAGGATTGCAGGTTCACATTAGATTATGTGTAGTTACTTGTCCATTCCTTGCAGATTATATCAGATTTCCTGCAATTATATGTAATTTCATGCACACCCCATGCGGATTTCTGCAGTTATATGTATATGCCATTCCATGGGGTTTTCCCCTCAGATTTAGTCCCCATTGACTCCATGAAACAACTCACGGAATCTGATTTATAACATTCCCGTGCTGAATCTGCCCCTTTTCCTCAGGGCAGGGCCTCGCTTTTAACATCCGTCCGCACAGTCCACTGCGGATTATCCTGTGCGGTAATAACCCCCTTTCTCTCCCCTGCAGGTGAAGAGGGCGAGGTGGATGGCGGGGGAGGAGTGAGGGGGGTGGGGATGACGGGCGGGAGGTGTGAGGCGGTGAGGGTGACGGGCGGCGGGGATGACTGGCGGCGGGGATGACGGGCAGTGAGGGTACAGGGGGGCCCGCCTTTTCCCCCGGATACATTGGTTTTCCTGTGATAATAAATAGTTCGCACGTCCGCTTTTGTCCTTTCTTGTCTTGTTTCACATTTTGCGGATCTCTGCTTTCTGTCATGTACCAAAAAAAGGAAAAAAAAAAAGGGGGCGCCAATAGCGTTATATTGAACTGAAAAAAAAAGAGAATAGAGAAATATTTACCTTTTAGTTTGCGCTTTTAATGTAAGGCAAACACTCTAAGCCCCTTTCAGGGCTATTTTACCCCGTAGCCCTTACACGGCAGCCGTGGTCTCTGGTGCCCTCTGGATAACCGGGAGAATAAACCCCCAAAATGGAGAAAAAGGAAAAAATTGACCCGGGGAGTGCAGGGTAGGGAAAAAAACCAAATCAAAAGGCTTTTCATTAAAGTTTTTATTCTTAAAATTCTGGGCATTACCGTACAAAATTAAAAACAATAGGAAATTAAAAAGACTTTACGCGTTTTTTCCCCGTTTACCGCCCTCACAAAGCCTGACGTGCGGGGTCCTTTTTTTTTTCCTTTTTTCTCCAATTTTTTTCTGTCATGTACCAGACACATCCCCTACCCCATACTGAGGCAGGATGGCGCTGTGAAAGCGGGCCCGCGCGGGTCTGGGGCATGACTGAGGGATGGCCCCCTAGCACATACCAAAGGGGCAGTCGGGGGCGGGACAGAGGAACGGAGACCCCCCACATGTTTTACTAGCATTCCTTTTAATCTGCCGAGGGGTCGGCTCCGATTCCATTGGAAACACCTCCGGGGAAGGCCCGGGGGAAGGACACCCCCCCCGGGGGGTACAGAGGGAACAGTAGGGGGAAAAAATTCCCAAAAACTAGGATAGGTGACAACTGTGGCATGCTTGTGACCTGTCATGAGGGGGGGAAGGTGATTGTATCTATCACCCATGACTTGTATGGAGTGTGTAGTGGGCAGCTCTTGACTGTGCAGTTGGGTAGCAGGTGTCGTACTATCACCTATGCTTGAAAAGGAGATGTAGCGGGCATGCTCTGTGACCGTGCGTGAGGGGGGGAAGGTGATCTGTGCCCACACTTTGACTTTTATGGGGGAGTGCAGTGGGCATGCTCTTGGGTGTGCAGTGAGGGGGAGAAGGTGATCTGTATTTTCACTAGTTTTATGGGGGGAGTGTAGTGGGGGATCTCTGGACCTTGGTGAGGGTAGAAGGTTACTGATCTATCACCCATGACTTGTATAGGGGAGTTAGGGGGCATGCTCTTGACCTGTGCAGTGAGGGGAGAAGGGGGATCTGGGCCCATACTTTTGACTTTATGGGAAAATGCAGTGGGGGATGCTCTGTCCGTGCAGTGGGGGGGAAAGGGGGATCTGTATCACCTATGATTTCATGGGGGGAAATGGGGGGCTCTGTGCCCTGTGCAGTGAGGGGGGAAAGGTGATTGTATCCCCCTATGGCTTGAAAGGGGAGGTTTTAGTGGGCGTGCTTTTGGAAAACCTGTGCTCGTGAGGTCTTCTAAGGGGAGGTCAGGTTCTTTCCTGTTTTTTGTGCTGCACAGAAACGGTTTCCCCAAAAAATCTGGAAACTGCCTGGGTTTTATGATCCCAGTCCCGTCTTTGGAGCGCTTGTGACTGGGCCCCCCGGGGGATTTCTAATTCTGTCCAGTATGGGGAGGGCCGGGTTTTGGGGGGGAGGGTTCCTTCTTTTCATGGGCCCCAAAGAAATGACTGTTTTTAATTTCCCGCGCTAAAAAATTGCAAACAATGTGAAAACCCAAAGGCTTTTAAAACCCGCCGGGGAAAGCTGCCGCCCCCGGCCGCGTTTATGACTCCCGCCCGGCCTCCCCGAAACCTGAAGGGGAACAGTACAAACCCGAAGCTATAGGAAATATAAGTTTCCCTAAAACAAGGGCCCATCCCACAGTGGGGTTTTAGAAGGGGTTTCCCTGTGTATCCTTCTGCCCCGGGGCCCCATAACAGTGGGTTAGCAAGGTGCATTTCCCACCCCGTCGCTCCGGGACCCATAAAAACATTTGGGGGTTAAAAGAGGTGCTGTGCATCCTTTCTGCCCCGGGGCCCCCATTACACAGTGGGGTTAGAGGGGTGGCGGGTGACTCCGTTCTGCGGGGGGCCCCCCCTTACACGTGGGGTTTAGCAGAGGTGCAGTAAATCCGTCCAATTCCCGGGGGCCCCATACACAGTAGGGTTAGAAAGGGGTTGCAGTGACATCCTTTCTGCCCCGGGGGCCCCCATACACAGTAGGGTTAGAAAGGGGTTTGGAGGCCCATCCGTCTGCTCCGGGGCCCCATACCCCAAGAAGGGGTTAACAGGGGGGCTTTTGACATCCGCTGCTCGGGGCCCCATACAAAGTAGGGTTAGCAGCAGGGGCTTGACTTTCCATCTGCTCCGGGGGCCCCATACACAGTAGGGGTTAGAGAGGGGCAGGGGACCCCAAAACGCCCCGGGGGCCCCATACACAGTGGGTTTTAGCAGGGGGGTGCAGTGCATCCTTGCCCCCGGGGCCCCTTACACAGAAAGGGTTAGCAGAGGGGCAGTGTCATTTTGCCCTGCCCCGGGGGCCCCCTTTAACACAGTGGGGTTTTGCAGGGGGCCCCAAAGGGGGGACATCCGGCCCCGGGGGCCCCATACACAGTAGGGGTTAGAAAGAGGTGCAGTGACACCCGTCTGCCCGGGCCCCTTAAAACATTTGGGTTAGCAGGGTGCAGGGGAAAAACCGTTGCTTCCTGGGCCCCTTTACACAGAAAGGGTTAGCAAGGGGGGCATTTTGACACCGTCTCCCTCCGGTCCCCCATACCCCATAGGGTTAGCAGGGGTTTGGGGTTTGGAATCCGTCTGCCCCGGGGGCCCCCTTACCCCGGGTAGGGTTGCAGAGGTGCAGTAAACACCCGTCTGTTTCCGGGCCCCCCATACACAGTGGGGGTTAGCAGGGGTGCGTGCTTTCCGTTGCCCCGGGCCCCCATCCCACAGTGGGGTTCCAGGGGTTTGGGGTTTACACCCGTCTGTTCCGGGGGCCCTCATCCCCTTGGGTTTTAGCAGGGGTGCAGTGAATCCTTTGCCCCCGGGTTTCCCATCCCAAGAAAGGGTTTAAGAGAGGGCAGTGACATGGTCTGTTGGGGGCCCCCAAAATGCAGGGGGGTTAGAAAAGGGGTTGCAGTGACATCCTTCTGTTCCGGGGGCCCATAAAAACAGTGGGGGTTTGGGCAGAGGTGCAATATACCCTTCTGCTCCGGGGGCCCCAAATACACAGTGGGGTTTTAGAAAGGGGTTTCAGTGACATCCGTCTGCTCCAGGGCCCATCCCACGGGTGGGGGTTGCAGGGGTTTGAAATAAATTACCCGGGTCTGCTCCGGGGCCCCCATAACATTTAGGGTTAGCAGGGGGTGCGGGTGTCATCCGTCTGCCCCGGGGGGGCCCCCCATACCCCAGTAGGGTTTAGCAGGGTGCAGTACATCCTTTTTTTTCCCTTGCCCCTGGGGCCCCTTACACATTTGGGAAAGCAGGGGTTTTGCATAAAATTTCCCTTTGCTCCGGGTTTCCCTTACACAGTAGGGTTAGCAGAGGTGCGGGGGACTTCCGTCTGCTCCGGGGCCTCTTTAACACGGGTAGGGTTAGCAGAGTGCATGACACCCGGTCGCTCCAGGGCCCATAAAACCAGGGTTAGCAGGGGTGCAATGATACCCTTTTCTGCCCCGGGGCCCCATACACAGTAGGGTTGCAGGGTTTAGGGACATTGTCTGCTCGGGGCCCCATACACAGTGGGGTTTTAGAAAGGGTGCAATGATATCCTCTGCCCCGGGGCCCCCCCCCCCCCTTCCCCAACAGTAGGGTTGAGAAGGTGCAGTTCTCCGTCTGCCCCGGGGCCCCATACACAGTGGGGTTACAGGGTGCAGGGGACCCCTTTCCCCCCGGGGGGCCCCATAAAACAGTAGGGTTAGCAGAGGTGCAGTGCCACCCCTTTGTGGGGGGCCCCCATACACAGGGGGTTAAAAAAAGGGGTGCAGGGTGACACCCCTTTGCTCCGGACCCCCATACACATTTGGGGGTTTAGGGGGGAGGTGCAGTGTCATCCGTCTGTTTCCGGGGCCCCATACACATTTGGGTTAGCAGAGGTCCCGGGGACACCCGGGTTGCCCCCGGGCCCCTTTAACAGTAGGGTTAGCAGAGGGGAAAGGGGGAATCCGCCTGTTTCCGGGGCCCATACACATAGGGTTAGAAAGGGGTTTGCTTGAATCTGTCTGCCCCCCGGGGGGCCCCATACACATTGGGGTTTAGAAAGGGGTGCATTGCCCCTCCGCTCCCGGGGGGCCCCCTACACATAGGGGTTACAGATTTTGCAGGGGACTTTCTCTGTTTCCGGGGCCCCATACAAAAGTAGGGTTATTAAGGTGAGGGGAATATATCTGCTCCGGGGGCCCCTCATACAAAATTTAGGTTAGCAGAGGTGCAGTGACATCCTCTGTTCCAGGGCCCCTTTACACATTTGGGGTTGGGGGAAGGGGTGAAAGTGACATCCATCTGCCCCGGGGCCCCATACACATTTGGTTTTAGAGGGGTTTGCAGTAAACATCCTTCTGCCCCGGGGCCCCCAATACAAAGTGGGGTTTAGCAGAGGTGCAGTGAAAATCCGTTTTGTTTCCGGGGCTCCCATGCACAGTAGGGTTAGCAGGGGTGCGTGACACCATCTGTTTGGGGCCCCCTACCCATGGGTTAGCAGAGGTGCAGTGACCCCGTTTTGCTCCAGGGCCCCATACACAGTAGGGTTACAGAGGTGCGGGTGACACCCGGGTTGCCTGGGGCCCCTTTCACGTGGGGGTTAGCAAGGGGGCAGTGAAAATCCGTCTGCTCCGGGGCCCCATTACACAGAAAGGGTTAGCAGAAAAGCAGTGAATCCTTTTCTTTTCCCGGGGGCCTTTCATCACAGTAGGGTTACCCAGAGGTCCCAGTGACATCCTTCTGCTTCGGGGCCCCCATCCCCACAGTGGGGTTTAGCAGAGGTGCGGTGACATCCGTCTGCCCCGGGGGGGCCCCATAACTTGGGGTTTTAGCAAGTTTGCAGTGACATCCGCTTTTGGGGGCCCTCATACACGTGGGGTTTAGCAGAGGTGCAGTACATCCGTCTGCCGGGGGCCCCATACCAGTGGGGTTGGGCAGAGGTGCATTAATTTCCGGGAAAACCCGGGGCCCCCATACACAGAAAGGGGTTAGCAAGGGGTTTGCAGTGACACCCCTTTCTGCTCCGGGCCCCTCATAACAGGGGGGTTTAGCAGGGGTTTGCATGACATCCTTTCGCTCCGGGGCCCCATACACGTGGGGTTAGCAGGGGTGCAGGGGAAAACCCGTTGTTTTTTTTTGGGGCCCCGATCAAAAAGGGGTTTAGCAGAGGTGCAGGGGGTCTGTCTGCCCCAGGGCCCATAAACATGGGGAAAAGCAGAGGTGCAGTGACATCCGTTGCTCGGGGCCACATACACAGTGGGTTAGCAGGGGTTGCAGTGTTTTTCTGTTTTGGCCCCGGGGCCCCTTTCACTTTGGGTTACAGAGGTGCAGTGACATTGTTGCTCCAGGGCCCATACCCCATTAGGGTTAGCAGAGGTGCAGTGACATCCGTCTGCCCCCGGGGCCCCATACACATAGGGTTAGCAGAGGTCCCAATTGACACCCCGTCTGCCCCGGGGGGCCCCAAAACACATAGGGTTTGCAGGGGTTTTGCAGGGGACATCTGTTCCCTCCGCCTTTTCCCCTTAGGGAAATTATCACCTTGCAGGGTAATGTTTGGGGCCCGTACAGGGGGACAGATGTAATGCCCCACACCTGGCCCGGGTTTTTGGAATGGGAACCAAAGGGCCCCTCTATAAGGAGACACCTTTATAGGGTGCACTGTTTCGGGGGGATAGAAACCCTTTTCTGTGGGAGTTTACACTCCCGAGTGTCAGTGCCCCATTAGGTTAGTTAGGGAAGTCGGTCAAAGATGTCACAATATTCGGGTTTGGCTTGTCCTGAACCTGAATACCATTGAAGTCTATGGGGACAAAACTGTACCTTTATCTTTTGGTCTCTCGAAAGCACCTGCAGCAACCAAATGCCTCCAATCGTACAGACCATAGCCAACCTGGGGGGAAAACAAAGGGGTTGGGACCAACTTTAAAATTTGGGGGTTTCCCCCAAATGCCCCCCCATGTGTTACTCCAACCCTAACCCTCGATCTCTCTGACATGCCTCATATGTTTCTTTTTTTTTTATAACATATTTTATAAAATTTTTAAAAATTTTGTTGACAAGGGGCTAACCCCAAAAAGTACCCGATCACGCAGATAGCAGCAGGTGGGAGGCAGCTAGAGATATGGCAAAAAAACATGACATGGAAATTTTCCAGGCAAAAGAGAAAGAAAAAACATGTAGAACCTCGTCATAAGTAATTTCTGCCGGGGGTACGACTCCAGAAAGGAGCAGCTCCCCCGGTTTACCCGTCTCCGCAAACCCGCACGGGCTCACATGCATAGTATAGCTGGAAAAAACACCGTAACACCAAAGTTAGTAAAAAAAAAAAAAAAAAGCATAAATGCTAGTTGTATAAAAATTGACAAATTTTTAGTTACGGCCCTTTTCCCCCATCCCCCTAAAATCTACGATTCCGAAAACCCCCCACTCTTCCCAATCTGCCTTTTCATTTGCTTTGAACATGTCATGGCTATAGGGAGGACGGGGGCAAAATCAAAAATATGTCCCAAACGTATAGGGCCCGGGGATCCCCGGGCTTCTAAGATGTGTTCAGGCAAAAAACCTGCGTGCCCCAAAGGTGCCCCAAGTCCCTCTTTACAATACCATGTTGTGAACGGGGGAACGGTTGCATAAAGGGCCCGTGACTTTCTTTTTCATAGTTTTATTTTGTAAGGTGAAAAAAGACAAACTCCACCCAGTTCAGCCTGTTTGCTAAGGTGTTGATCCAGAGGAAGGAAAAAAACCCCCAATAGGAGAAGCCATTTCCTCATTTTGGGGAAAAAAATTCCTTTGACTCCAATTGGAATGGGAATAAACCTGGTCAAGACCCCCCTCTGAATCCTACCCACTATAACTTGTTAATATTACGCTCCAGAAATGCATCCAAACCTTTTGAACTGGGGTTATTGAATTCCCTTCCGCCCCCGGGCAGAGAATTCCATAGTCCACCTTTTACGTAAAAAAATCCCTTTCTATGTTTTGTAGAAACTTCTTATAGAAAAATAGACTCGTTAAAGGTGCGCCCCCGTTTAAAGAAATTTGGGGTGTAGCGCTTTTTTTCCCCTCTCTGTTCCAGTTTATCAGCAATGGGGAAATTTTTCATCTGCCCCTTCACTTAAAAAGGGAAAAGGGAAAGATGGTTTAAGCCAGGCCTGGAGCAAGCACCTTTTGCAACCACGAGGGCTAGGGGACTTTTCCCTGGGAGGCGTGGTGTCTGTCCCGTACCCCCGTGCCAACTGGAAGTCATGTCCGTCCCCGGGGGCCTTTGGGGAAGGGAAAGTCACACATATGGTGCTTGTAAAGGATATGGCAAAGGTGATTAATATGGGCAATTATTCCCCCCCAGAAAGCCTGTACTGGTCACTTTCCCAGACCCCGTGCCTAGGTCTGTCGGGAAATGACCCACATTTGGGCATTTTGTTTCCTATCGGGAATTTTTGGGGGGGGGGGGGGGGGGGGGGAGGTTAAAGCCATAGATGGCATTATGAATAATTTTGAGAAAGGGATTCCCTCCCCTTTTCACAGAAACTGTCTGCGGAACTTTTTTTGAGTAAAACCGGGGATTTTGTTGGGATTGGTCATCCTGTAAGCGATTTCCCAAAAGTGAAATGCGTGGGAAAGGTTTCACAAAAATAAAACCCCAGGGCCCCGTAAAGACCAGAAGGCTGCTGAGTTTCTATTGGCTCTAAGGGGAGCGTAAATGTTTTTGGGAAAAATTTCCTTAGGGCACCCTTCAGTCTGCTAAACAGAAAAAGGATTGATAGGTGGCAATGTTGTGCCCCGGGAGAGGAATTTGGCGGCAACTCAGAAGGGGTAAGCCACCTTTCCCTTCTTTTAGTTAGCTGACCCACTGATTCCAAAACCCTTTCCCTCCTCTTGGAACATGGGGTTGTCCCCCCCCATAGGAAAGTCTGGGTTATCCCACGGGTAATTTCTTTGACATAGCACAGGATAAAAAAACTAACTTTTTGGTATTATCCCCCGGGTGGAATTGTGTCGCGGAGAAAGAAGTGATTTGATATGGGAGGGAGCTTGGAGGGCTTAGTATGAAAGAGAGCCATCGGGTTCCAGGGTAACTCAATTTCCCTTTCCAGGCCCCTTAGAAAAAACGACTCAAACCCCCATCCCGTCTACCCCATGCCCCACTCAGGGGGGCTAAAATTAAGCCCCTGATATCTGGGAGGTTAAGGCCCCCTTCGATGGGGCCAAAAATTAGTTTTTGTAACGCGTACAAGGCTTCCTGTTCGCCAAATGAACCGGGGAAAAAAGCGGAGTTGTTTTTGTCACGTCGGGGTGTCTCAAGAGAATGGGAATATTCCCTAAAAGGGGGAAAAACTTCGGGAAACAAATCATTTTAATAGCGGGACATCTAACCGCGAGGGGGGGGGCAAGGTTTCACCGATTAATTCTGAGTAATTTTCCAAAGGTGGCGGGAAAATTAGTTTATATTGGGATCGGGGGGGGCGGCCCATCTTTATCCCCAGGGGGGTAATATAGTTTGGGCCTTGGTATGTCTATTTTCCAAGATCGAGTTATTCAACTTTGGAATGCCAAGTTTCCAATTTCCGCAATTCATCTTAAGGGGTTGACCCCCTACCAAGAGGGGCCAAAAAAGGGGGAGCGTAAAACTTTGGGGGATAGATGTTTTTCCCGGGTCCCACTAAAAGAATAAGTCATCTGCAAAAAGGGCCGTTTTCACCCCCCCCACCCCCCCTTTTTATGCCCTCAAAAGGTCCGAATCCCCCCAACGTCTCGCCAAGGGGTTTAAGCAAGGGCAAGAGGAGGGGCGCAAAGGGACATCCCCTGCCCAGTTCCCCCCCTTTTGGGGTTTTATTGGGCGGATAAAAGCCCGGGTGGTAGCGTGCAACAGGTTCATGTATAAGGCCCATAAAAAGGCCTAAAGGAGCCGAGTTTTTCCCCCCCATCAGGAAACCCGCCAGAGCCATTCCCAGCGAACATTATCAAAAAGGGCCCTTTTTAGCACGATGGCCACGAGCACTGGTGTTCGCCCGGAATGGGGTTCGCCCCTAATCTTTCAAGCATGAAAGAATTTTTTAATATTCCCCCCCCTCCCCTTTGAACCCCTCGGGAGGGGCCCTAGAAAATGCCCTTTTAAGCTGG
>JAODAL010086442.1:0-10251 GCA_025379985.1 Phyllomedusa bahiana | reverse complement strand
CCCAACCTTCTCTGCACCCCCTTTTGCTGTCTGGACCGGGGCCTGCTCCAGGAATGTTTGTCCCACTGCCACCGCATTTAAGAGCCGGCCACCTCTCTGTCTGACATACTGTTTGTTCTAAAATGTACAGACACTGTTTGATGAAGATATCTGTATATGATAAATACACACCCTGTATTTGACTCCAAATGAACCCACTAACAGCAGGCTAAATTAACCCTTGGATATTAAATACCTTACGGAAATGCAACAGATGCAACAGATGCAATTGAGGCATATATGGGGCAGAATTACACCCACCCTGGACTTTAGGGAGAATACCCTACAAACTAAAACAAAATGATAATGCTGGTAGCGTTAAATGTGTACAACCGAACCACTTGTGAAACTCTTTGGCCGCAGTCGCTGATAAAAGCAGTTTCTTTTAGAATGACTTCCATGTGGCAGCAGATACAGAATGCTGGTTGAGGTAGAGGTGGGCAACTGACACAGACTTCTGGTGGTCTCCCCCCCCTCCCCCAGTCATTGATAAAAGCAGTTTGTTTTAGAATGAGTTGAATAGAACAGCAGCAGATAGATGCTTATGCCAGGAGAGACTGTGAGAGGTGTGAGAATTTAATATGGCATCCGTATTTATAGGGCTGTGACGTCACAGAATCCCGTCGGTCGCTGATTGGCTTCATGTCTGCACATGTCATTGAGGGTGTTCCTTTCTACCTCCCACAGTTCTCTGTCCTCTGCCCCATGTCGCGCCATGTGCTTGCAGCCATTTTACCAATAAAAAAGACACTTTATTCCCGTGAATCACCCTTCATGCAGAACCAAAGTTTTCATGAAATTCTAAATGAATTCCACTTCGTTAGAATCGATTCGCCCATCCCTAGTTATAATGGACAGCATGGTGGCGTAGGGCGACATGTATGATCGGGCTGTTCGCCCGGTTTTTGGCGTATACTGCGCCTCCCAGCCCGAATCCCGCTGTCGGACGTGGGGATTCAGTGTTAGGCGCAGCGTTCGCCACTTTCAGCTGCGCCCCGCATGAAGGGGCGGGCAGTGGGCGCGGTGAGGGTGCGGGGTAGGCGTTCCGGGGCGGGACGCGGCGCGCTCGAAAACCCCGAGGCATGTACGATGGCGAGTCGGCAAAGCGAGGCGCAGCGCTCGGCAACTCCGACAGGCAGACCTGGTTTTATTTGGTCTAAATCCTCCGATAGAGGCGAAGTGAAGCAGGATCGGAACATGCGAGGAAGCAGATAGAAGATCGCGACAGAAATCTCGGCGCTCCGCTCCGTGCAGCAGGAGTATGATTCCGAAAAAAATCGTCTTTATAAAGGCGGAAAACAGTGTCAGAAAAGAGCTGAACGTAAAAAACTCTAGAACGCCGCAATATCAAGATTTATGATATTGGAAATTGCCGGGAAATACAGTAATTCAAATTCTGAAACCTATTCTCATTGGTCGGCATAAACCGGCCAATCAGAATAGGAGCGACAGTGAACCATTAAAACCTATGGGGAAGGATTGACCATCAGAATCCACGGCGGGATAATTCAAAATACAGTAAAAAGACAGAAAAGAGCTGATTGGCTGAGCTAGCGGGGCTTGGCTAGCTCGGCCAATCAGAATTGGAGCGACAAAGACCCATTCTAGTCTATGGAGAAGTTTAGACCAATCAGAATCCACGGCGGGATAATTCAAAATACAGTAAAAAGACAGAAAAGAGCTGATTGGCTGAGTTAGCGGGTGCTTGGCTATCCCAGCCAATCAGAGCGCGAGCTACTTCTCCCATTATAGCTATGGAGAGATGGGCCATGAAATCTCGGCGCTCAGCGTCGTGCGGCATGAAGTATTAATCAAAAAATTATTTTTATTAAATGTAAAAACATATCAGATAAAGCAGAACCCTTCTTTACAATAAAGCAGTTAAAAACCCGAACAACGCGTTTGTCGCCGAGACCGGCGCTACATAGGGAATTGCAATAGAGAGAATTGCCGGGAAATACAGTAATTCAAATTGTTTAAACTATTCTCATTGGTCGGCAGAAGCCAGCCAATCAGAATAGGAGCGACAAAGACCCATTATATCCTATGGAGAATTTTGGACCAATCAGAATAGGAGCGACAGTAGCCCATTCTAACCTATGAAGGAGTATTAACCAATCAGAATAGGAGCGACAAAGTCCCATTAATTCCTATGGAGAAGTTTGGACCAATCAAAGGCGGGACCGTTCAAAATACTGTAAAAAGACAGAAAAGAGCTGATTGGCTGAGCTAGCGGTGACTTGGATATCCCAGCCAATCAGAGCGCAAGCTACTTCTCCCATTGTAGTCTATGGAGAGATGGGCGCAATGCAATCTCGGCTCTCAGCGCCGTTCGGTATGAAGTATTAATAAAAAAATTCATTTTTATTAAGTGTAAACATTATCAGATAAAGAGCAGAACCCTTCTTTACAAATAAAGCATTTAAAAAAACCCGAACAGCGCGTTTGTCGCCGGACCGGCGCTACATAGGGAATTGCAATAGAGAGAATTGCCGGGAAATACAGCAATTCAAATTGTTTAAGCTATTCTCATTGGTCGGCATAAACCAGCCAATCAGAATAGGAGCGACAATGTCCCATTATAACCTATGGAGAAGAATGGACCAATCAGAATAGGAGCGACAATGTCCCATTATATCCTATGGAGAAAAATTGACCAATCATATTCCAAGGCTGGACAGTTCAAAATACAGTAAAAATGCAGAAACGAGCTGACTGGTTGAAGCGGCGGGGGCTCGTCCAGCTTAGCCAATCAGAGCGCGAGCTACTTTCTCATAGAGTTCTATGGGGAAAAGAAATTCTGAGCGCGCTCTGTGATTGGCTAAGTTAAAAGAGGTGCCGTTATTTGGACCAATGGGAGAGCGAGCGACGCTCCCATGGGTTTTCTAATGCAATTAGAAAACAAACTGTACATGGCCGAAATCAAATTATAACACTACAGAAGTTGTCCCGATGTGTATATAAAATGAATAATAATATGGGGTTAACGAAAAAAAAATATTAATCAATAAAATCAATGCTATATTTCTTTATTTTTCGTTGCACCCATACTATTGATCCTTGGCTAACGAAAATAAAGAAATAAAACATGATTTTATTGATTTAATATTTTTTTTTCGTTACTCCCATATTATAATTCGTTTTATATACACATCGGGACCACTTCTGTAGTGTTTATAATTTTTATTTCGGCCATGTACAGTTTGATTTCAGATTGCATTAGAAAACCATAGGAGCGTCGCACGCTCTCCCATTGGTCCAAATAACGGCACCTCTTTTAACTTAGCCAATTACAGAGCGCGCTCAGAATTTCTTTTCCCCATAGAACTCTATGAGAAAGTAGCTCGTGCTCTGATTGGCTAAGCTGGATGAGCCCCCGCCGCTTCAACCAATCAGCTCGTTTCTGCATTTTTACTGTATTTTGAACTGTCCCGCCTTGGAATATGATTGGTCAATTTTTCTCCATAGGATATAATGGGACATTGTCGCTCCTATTCTGATTGGTCAATTCTTCTCCATAGGTTATAATGGGACATTGTCGCTCCTATTCTGATTGGCTGGTTTATGCCGACCAATGAGAATAGCTTAAACAATTTGAATTACTGTATTTCCCGGCAATTCTCTCTATTGCAATTCCCTATGTAGCGCCGGTCTCGGCGACAAACGCGTTGTTCGGGTTTTTAACTGCTTTATTTGTAAAGAAGGGTTCTGCTCTTTATCTGATAATGTTTTACTCTTAATAAAAATGATTTTTTTATTAATACTTCATGCCGCACGGCGCTGAGAGCCGAGATTTCAGAGCGCCCATCTCTCCATAGACTATAATGGGAGAAGTAGCTCACGCTCTGATTGGCTGGGATATCCAAGCCACCGCTAGCTCAGCCAATCAGCTCTTTTCTGTCTTTTTACTGTATTTTGAACTGTCCCGCCTTTGATTTTGATTGGTCCAAACTTCTCCATAGGATATAATGGGACTTTGTCGCTCCTATTCTGATTGGTTAATACTCCTTCATAGGTTAGAATGGGCCACTGTCGCTCCTATTCTGATTGGTCCAAACTTCTCCATAGTATAAATGGTCTTTGTCGCTCCTATTCTGATTGGCTGGCTTCTGCTGACCAATGAGAATAGCTTAAACAATTTGAATTACTGTATTTCCCGGCAATTCTCTCTATTGCAATTCCCTATGTAGCGCCGGTCTCGGCGACAAACGCGTTGTTCGGGTTTTTAACTGCTTTATTTGTAAAGAAGGGTTCGGCTCTTTATCTGATAATGTTTTACACTTAATAAAAATGATTTTTTTATTAATACTTCATGCCGCACGGCGCTGAGAGCCGAGATTGCATTGCGCCCATCTCTCCATAGACTATAATGGGAGAAGTAGCTCGCGCTCTGATTGGCTGGGATAGCCAAGCCCCCGCTAGCTCAGCCAATCAGCTCTTTTCTGTCTTTTTACTGTATTTTGAATTATCCCGCCGTGGATTCTGATTGGTCTAAACTTCTCCATAGACTAGAATGGGTCTTTGTCGCTCCTATTCTGATTGGTCAAAAATTCTCCATAGGTTTTAATGGGTCTCTGTCGCTCCTATTCTGATTGGCTGAGCTAGCCGAGCCCCCGCTAGCTCAGCCAATCACCTCTTTTCAGCATTTTTACTGTATTTTGAACTGTCCCGCCGTGGATTCTGATTGGTCTAAACTTCTCCATAGGCTAGAATGGGTCTCTGTCACTCCTATTCTGATTGGCTGAGCTAGCTAAGTCCCCGGTAGCTTAACCAATCAGCTCTTTTAAGCCTTTTTACTTTTTACTTTTTACTCTTTTAAGCCTTTTTAGTATTTTGAACTATCCCGCCGTGGATTCTGTTTGGTCTAAACTTCCCAATAGGTTTTAATGGTTCACTGTCGCTCCTATTCTGATTGGCCGGTTTATGCCGACCAATCAGAATAGCTTTCAGAATTTGAATTACTGTATTTCCCGGCAATTTCCAATATCCTAATTCTTGAATTAGGATATTGGAAAGTGATTTTGTTTTATGTATTTTTTATTTTTTAGGTTTCAGCTCTTTTCCTGAGAATGTTGAACGCCTTTATAAAGGCAATTTTTGATTCATACTCCGCACCGACATCTGGAATGATTTCTCGCTGTTCCAGCCTGTCTCGCATCGGAACTGTTTTTCGGCGCAGTCCCGCACGGCGCCTAAGTCCCGCACTGCGCCCATGTCCCCGCACTGTGCCCCACACACACTGGCGAGGCGCAGGGAACTTTTCCCCGCATGTATGAGTGCGCTACCTCCGGCGGCGAATCATAGGCGCAGCGCCGCACTGCGCCTCGGTCCCCGCACTGCGCCCCACACACTGGCCAGGCGCGGCGGACTTTTCCCCGCATGTATGACCGCACTACCTCCGGCGCCGAATCATAGGCGCAGCCCCGCACTGCGCCTCGGACCCGCACTGCGCCTAAAACACTGGCGAGGCGCGGCGGACTTTACATTGTATGTATGAGCGCGCCCCGGCCCCGACAGAAAACTGGCGGAAAGGTGCGCCCCGACCCG
The DNA here is from genome assembly GCA_025379985.1 of Phyllomedusa bahiana. NCBI lineage: Eukaryota > Metazoa > Chordata > Amphibia > Anura > Hylidae > Phyllomedusa > Phyllomedusa bahiana. The sequence continues at coordinate 4,665 of JAODAL010086442.1, read as the reverse complement.
GCGGGATTCATACATGTGGCCCTTAGTGTTTAGTATGGTGCAGCAAAGTGGCTCAGTGATTAGTGTAAGCAGTATGGTGGTTCGCCTGGTTAGTATGGGCAACACAGTGGCTCAGTGGTTAGTATGGGCAACACAGTGGCTCAGTGGTTACTATGGGCATTACATTGGCTCAGTGGCTAGTATGGGCAGGACGGTGGTTCAGTGGTTAGTATGTGAAACACAGTGGCTCAGTGGTTAGTATGGGCAGCATGTTGGTTAATCAGTGGTTAATCTGTGCAGCATGTTGGCTAAGTTGTTGTTAGTATGGGCAGCACAGTGACTCAATGCTTAGTTAAGGAAGCATGTATCCTCAATGGTTAGTATGGACAGGACGGTGGCTCAGCGGTTTGTGTGGACCTCACATTCGCTCAGTGGTTAGTAAGGACATCACGTTGGCTCAGTGGGTAGTATAAAAAGGACGGTGACTCAGTGCTTAGCACTGTTGTCAGGGCCGGACTGGGAATAAAAATCAGCCCTGGCACTAAGCCTCCAGCAGCCCACATACAAAATCCGCTTAAAAAATTTACCTTGTTCTCGCACCTCGCCACTTTCTAAAATAAACTACTCTCTAAAGCTGCTTTCACACGGAGCATTTTTGGTGCATTTTTTATGTGTTTTTGGTGCGTTTTTGTGCAGAAAGGCAGAGCAGTTAATGCTGTACATTTCTACACAAAAAATGCACCAAAACTGCTCCATGTGAGAGCCCCCTACACACAATCAAGAAAGAAACAGTGGTGCAGAGAAACCCCTCATCCCAGAGTCAGGTGTGCACTTTACAATCCGGGACAAGCCCACACTGACACTACATAAGCACCAACATAACCTACAACCCCACCAATCACACCCCCAGTAGTCAGGTCACCATCACATGAACACAGCACTGATTTAACACAGAAGTAAACTTACCCCTGACAGCAGGGACTCACAGGAGACGTCATCTCTGATAGGAGTTGTTCTCTTCTCCTTTTCTTCTCCTTCTGGCCCAAACCTCCATGATGTCTCCCCGATGAGTCGTTCCCTTCCATTTCTTTCTCTGTCCGGTACAGCATGCAATGGCTTCTTCTAGTGGTCACTACTCGTCTCTGTAGAATTTACCACAAATACATCTTAGACTCCTCTCTTTTCCAGCACTTTCCTATCAATTCCCCAAACAGCTATGTTAGACCCTAAAAATTAGAAATTAAAAAATTACCATTAGGTAGGTAGACAGGGCCTACCACTGTAATTAGCCCCCAGTAACTAGCCAGGTAGCTAGGGCTGCCCCCAGTAACTAGCCAGGTAGCTAGGGTTGCCCCCAGTAATCAGCCAGGTAGCTAGGGCTGCCCCCAGTAACTAGCCAGGTAGCTAGGGCTGCCCCCAGTAACTAGCCAGGTAGCTAGGGCTGCCCCCAGTAACTAGCCAGGTAGCTAGGGCTGCCCCCAGTAACTAGCCAGGTAGAGCCAGTAATCAGTCAGGTAGGACAAGTAATTAGCCAGGTAGGGCCAGTAATTAGCCAGGTAGGGCCAGGGGCGGTAATTAGCCAGCTAGGGCCAGGGGCGGTAATTAGCCAGCTAGGACCAGTATGTAGGCAGTCAGGACCAGTATGTAGGCAGTCAGGACCAGTATGTAGGCAGGCAGGGCTAGTATGTACCCAGGCAGGGCTAGTATGTAGCCAGGCAGGGCCACTTATAGGTAGACAGGGCAGGTATATAGCTAGACAGGGCAGGTATATAGCGTGACAGGGCAGTAATATAGCTAGACAGGGCAGTAATATAGCTAGACAGGGCAGGTATACAAGTAGACAGGGCAGGTATATAGCTAGACAGGGCTGGTATATAGCTAGACAGGGCTGGTATATAGCTAGACAGGGCAGGTATACAGGTAGACAGGGCTGGTATATAGCTAGGCAGGGTAGGTATACAGGTAGCCAGGGCTGGTATATAGCTAGGCAGGGCAGGTATAAAGGGCTGGTATATAGCTAGGCAGGGCAGGTATACATGTAGCCAGGGCTGGTATATGCAGGCAGGGCAGTATACAGGTAGCCAGGGCTGGTATATAGCTAGGCAGGACAGGTTGCCAGGGCTGGTATATAGCTAGGCAGGGCAGTTATAAGGGCTGGTATATAGCTAGGCAGGGCAGGTATACATGTAGCCAGGGCTGCTATATAGCTAGGCAGGACAGATAGCCAGGGCTGGTCTATCGGTAGGTAGGACAGCTAGCCAGGGCTGGTCTAAAGGGAGGTAGGCAGGACAGGTAGCCAGGGCTGGTCTATAGGTAGGTAGGCAGGACAGGTAGCCATGGCTGGTCTATAGGTAGGTAGGCAGGACAGGTAGCCAGGGCTGGTCTATAGGTAGGTAGGCAGGACAGGTAGCCAGGGCTGTTCTATAGGTAGGTAGGCAGGACAGGTAGCCAGGGCAGTTCTATAGGTAGGTAGGCAGGACAGGTAGCCAGGGCTGGTCTATAGATAGGTAGGCAGGACAGGTAGCCAGGGCAGTAGTTTTTAAAAAATAAGTAAAAATTATACTTACCTGATGTCTCTGCTTCCTCTTCTGTCCTCTTCCCCGGAGGCCGCCGGCAGCAGACTGCAGGGCCGCGGAGCGGGCGCGTGATGACATCATCATATCGCGCGCCTGCCCCGCGGCATCCTGGGAGCTGACAGACGGGATCAGTAGATCCCAGATGCTCAGCCTCGGCCGCTGCTTGCACCGCGTGGTGCAGGCGGCGGCCGTGATGGCTGCATGGCTGGGTCGGTGACCCGGCCGTGCAGCCGTCTGGCGAGGGGGGCTGTCGGCCCCCTGCCACAGGGGTCCGGTCGCTGATGCGACCATTGCGGCCCCTGTAGCGCGCCACAGACAGGCGCCGGGACTCGGGGCCCGCCGGGGGGAACACTGGTCCCCTCGGCGGGCGATCCGAGCCGGCCCTGCGGCCCGGACTCCAGCGGCCCACCGGGCAAATGCCCGGTTTGCCCTATGGCCAGTCCGGGCCTGACTGTTGTCTTGCATTGCTGGGGTCCTGGTTTCAAATCCTACCAAGTGTAAAATCTGCAAGTTGAGTTTGTATTTTCTCCCCATGTTTATCGGCTTAAAATGATGGTTCAATGGTTACTAAAAGTAGTATAATCTGGATATGGATTTCCATCCTTCCAAACACTGCTGTAATATTATTATTAGAGATGGGCGAATCGATTCTAACGAAGTGGAATTCGTTTAGAATTTCAGAAAAACTTCGGTTCTGCACAAAGCCTATGATTAGGGTGATTCGCGGGAACGAAGCGTGTTTTTAATTGCTAAAATGGCCGCAAACACATTGGTGTGACAAGGGGCAGTGAACTCTGGGAGGAAGAAAGCAACACCCTCAATGACATGTGCAGACAAGAAGCCAATCAGCGACCAGCGGGCTTCTGTGACGTCACCGCCCTATAAATACGGACGACATGTTACATTCTTACACTTCTTTATGTAATAGTATTGCTAAAATAATTAAACATATGCTTTACTTATAAACAACTATGTATTAAAAGTTCACCATAGATACATTGTATATAAGCACCATACATTGATCGACAGTCTTCCTTTATCAGTTCATAGTATTTTCAGCGTATGGGATGTTAACTTTGATTTTTCAAACGAATTATCCTAATGATAGCAGCGAAATATCAGTCTTGCATTTAGATAGCTTAAAAGTCCATGTTAAATAGCACAAGACATAAGAGCAGTAAGATATACTCATCAGGGATGGTGCCCAGCCCGCGACGTTTCGTGGGATTTATCCACACTGCACCCTCTTTGTCAAGTGTGGAGTTAATCGCATACCTTCCATTCCTTATATACATCACAGGTTTTCTGGTTCATTACCATACAATTAAAAAGAAACCTTTTATTACTCCTTAAAAAATTTTCCTTTTTTGAATTTTTATCTAACAAATCCTTTCTTTAATGAAAAAAATAATAAAAACACTTCTTGATTATATTCTCTGGGGAAAAGCAGCCTACTAATCTCGCGCACCATCCCTTCATGGGGGGATAAGCTTTTACCCCCTATTTGCTGTACAATTTTTGACATGAAAACCGGAAAGGGGGCCCCTTTTTGGGGAAAATAATGTCCCGTCGGGGACATTGTATAATTTAAAACTGAAAGTATGATATGATTACAAATTTTATCTACCCCTTCGGTAACAAACCCTGGGGAACCCCCAAACGATGTAAAATTTCCCCCAAAATTTTTTTTTATTTTTTTTCCAAACAAATTCATATTGCTCGACAACCCAGAACTATGATATATAGGTGCCGGGAAAATAGAATCCCCAAATTTCATTTAAATATAAAACCCCAACAAAATTCTTTAACGTTTTTACAAAACTTTATTAGCCCAAACCTTTAACATCCAAAACGAAGTTTCAATGGTAAAGGGACCAAATTTATCCACATAAACTTTTTCGGGCCCCTAGGACCTTCATCAGTTTAAATCGCTACAACACAACATTAATCGTATTAAAAGACAAAAAAAAAAATACCATATCCCAAAACAACATCTAAAAACCCCATAAAACAATATCTCAAAAAAAAGGGCTATCTAACAATCTTTTTAATACAAAAAAAACATTAAATGATGTAAAGGATAAACAGTATATAAATCAGCCATAAATCC
>JAODAL010086441.1:0-10252 GCA_025379985.1 Phyllomedusa bahiana | reverse complement strand
GTCACGCTAGCCTTTTTACAGTTGCGCGTATAGTACGTAGCCTTGTACAGAGCGCGTCATAGTACGTAGCCTTGTACAGAGCGCGTCATAGTACGTAGCGCCAGATAGTACTCAGCCATGTACAGAGCGCGTCATAGTACGTAGCGCCAGATAGTACTCAGCCATGTACAGAGCGCGTCATAGTACGTAGCGCCAGATAGTACTCAGCAAGTACGATGCGCGTCTTAGTAAGTAGCGCCAGATAGTACTCAGAATGTACAGAGCGCGTCATAGCGTTGACGAAGATAGTACTCAGCAATGTACAGAGCGCGTCATAGTACGTAGCGCCAGATAGTACTCAGCAATGTACAGAGCTGCTGGTCATAGTCGTAGCCCGCGCCGGATCGTGCGTGAGATTGTACCAGAGCAGCGTGAGCTTAGTACGGTTGCGCAGATAGTACATCAGCACATGTACGCAGAGCGCGTGTCATAGTACGTAGCGGCCGGAGTAGAAACCCGTAGCTCTGTGTAGCAGAGAGCGTGGACATAGTAAGCCTAGCCTTGTACAGACGGCGAGTCATTGTAAGTAGCGCAGTCGATAGGTATGTAGCCTTGTAACAGATGGAGTATTAGTGACTGTTGCCTATGTTCATGATCGAGCGTATTAGGACGTTGAATTGTAAAGTGTGAGGTAATTGTTAGTTGCGAAGGTTCGGATGGTGGCATTGTTATGTGGCGGTCTAGTACATAGCCTTGTACAGAGCGCGTCATAGTACGTAGCGCCAGATAGTACTCAGCCATGTACAGAGCGCGTCATAGTACGTAGCGCCGGATAGTACTAAGCAAATGTACACGTGAGGTCTTAGTACGCTAGCGCCGATTGTAATTATGCCATGTACAGAGGGTCGCTAATAGTTCGTAGCGACAAGATAGTATCTAAGCCTTGTACAGAGCGCGTAATAGTACGTAGCGCCCAGTTTTGTTCTCAGCAATGTACGAGAGCGTCATAGGACGTAAGCGCACTGATAGTACTACTAGCAATGTTCTGATGCGCGGATGTTGGTAAGTTGCAGCCCAGATAGTGAGTCTCTGCCATGGTAAATGTATGAGACGTCTATAGTACGTTGCGCGCGTGGATATGTTACTCTGAATGAGTACAGAGGCGAGTCATTTGGGTTAGTTGCGCCCCACCGATTCGGTCCGGTGAAGGGTAGTAGCGAGTTCATAGTACGTCCTGGCCCGGACTCGAAAGTTGACCTCATGTACAGAGCGACGTCACATCAGTTAGCTAGCAGCCCGAATAGTTAGCTGAACAGGGATTCACACGCCTCGAGCGTCTAGGCATCGTCTGCGTAGGTTAGTTACGGTGACGTAGGTAAGAGAGCGTAATTGGTGTTGCATTGTTCCTGAGCGAGTAAATCACGTACCGTAGAGCCGTGTTAGGAATCTGCCCAGGGGTATGTCGAGCGGTCCACTGCTTGAGTATGTGAGATGGATGTGGTCGTAGCTTGAAAGGACCGCGCGTAATTTTTCGTTTAGCGCCGGATCGTACGTAGCCTTGTACAGAGCGCGTCATAGTACGTAGCGCCGGATAGTACGTAGCCTTGTACAGAGCGCGTCATAGTTAGTTTTCCCCCCCCCCCCCCCCCCCCCCCCTACACCCCCCCCCCCCTTCCTCTAGCGGCCGCGATCGTACGTCCAGCTCCTTGTTTCTCTGTCGCGCGTCATAGTACGTAGCGCCGGATCGTACGTAGCCTTGTACAGAGCGCGTCATAGTAAGTGTAGCGAACCGTGATCGTATCGTAGCATTGTACAGATGCGCGTCATAGTACATAGAACATCCCAGTATAGTAATCAGCTCCTTGTACAGAGGCGTTCATAGTAGTAGCCGCGGATATTAATACAGCTCCTTGTACAAGGTCGCGCGTATAGTTACGTAGCGCCGGATACGTTACGTAAGCATTGTACAGACGCGCGTCATAGTTACGTAGCCTTGCACAGGGCTCGTCATAGTACGTAGCCTTGTACAGAGCGCGTCATAGTACGTAGCCTTGTACAGAGCGCGTCATAGTACGTAGCCTTGTACAGAGCGCGTCATAGTACGTAGCCTTGTACAGAGCGCGTCATAGTACGTAGCCTTGTACAGAGCGCGTCATAGTACGTAGCCTTGTACAGAGCGCGTCATAGTATCAGTAAGCCATTGTACAGAGCGCGTCAATAGTAGAGCCTTGCTACAAGAGCTGCGTAATAGTAAGTAGCGGCCGGATCGTACGTAGCCTTTGTACAGAGCGCATCATGATTAACGTAGCGCGGGATATTACTCAGACTCTCCTCCTGTAAAGAGCGTGTCATAGCTACATAGCGCCGGATAGTACTCAGCCCTCTGTAACAGAGCGCTTCATAGTACGTTATGAGCAGCAGCCGGATATTTAATCAAGGGTGTTTCTTGTACAGAGCGCGTCATAGTACGTAGCGCCAGATAGTACTCAGCCTTGTACAGAGCGCGTCATAGTACGTAGCGCCGGATCGTACGTAGCCTTGTACAGAGCGCCTCATAGTAATAAGCACTCTTGACACAGAGGCGTCATAGTACGTAGCCTTGTGACAGCTGCGCAGTCATAGTACGTAGCCTTGTAAAGAGCGCGTCATAGTACGTAGCCTTGTACAGAGCGCGTCATAGTAAGTAGTGTTGTACTGAGCGCGTCATAGTACGTAGCCTTGTACAGAGCGCGTCATAGTACGTAGCCTTGTACAGAGCGCGTCTATAGTAGTAGCTGTAACAAGAGCGACGTCATAGCTACGTAGCCTTGTACAGAGCGCCTCATAGTACCTAGAACCTGATCGTACGTAGCCTTGTACAGAGCGCGTGATAGTACGTAGCGCCGGATAGATATGAGCCTTGTACAGAGAGGGTCATAGTACGTAGCCTTGTACAGAGCGCGTCATAGTACGTAGCCTTGTAAGCAACCGGCCCACTCATAGTTATGTAGCCTGTACAGAGCGCGTTAGTTCGTAGCGCCGCCCGATCGTACTCAGCCTTGCTAACAGGACGACGTCATGGCTACGTAGCGCCGGATTGGTAAAGTAGCTTGTACAAGAGCGGTCATATGTTACGTAGCCTCGCACAGAGCGCGTCATAGTACGTAGCCTTGTACAGAGCGCGTCATAGTACGTAGCCTTGTACAGAGCGCGTCATAGTACGTAGCCTTGTACAGAGCGCGTCATAGTACGTAGCGCCGGATCGTACGTAGCCTTGTACAGAGCGCGTCATAGTACGTAGCGCCGGATAGTACTCAGCCTTGTACAGAGCGCGTCATAGTACGTAGCGCCGGATCGTACGTAGCCTTGTACAGAGCGCGTCATAGTACGTAGCGCCGGATCGTACGTAGCCTTGTACAGAGCGCGTCATAGTACGTAGCGCCGGATCGTACGTAGCCTTGTACAGAGCGCGTCATAGTACGTAGCCTTGTACAGAGCGCGTCATAGTACGTAGCCTTGTACAGAGCGCGTCATAGTACGTAGCCTTGTACAGAGCGCGTCATAGTACGTAGCCTTGTACAGAGCGCGTCATAGTACGTAGCCTTGTACAGAGCGCGTCATAGTACGTAGCCTTGTACAGAGCGCGTCATAGTACGTAGCCTTGTACAGAGCGCGTCATAGTACGTAGCCTTGTTCTGAGGCGCGTCATTGTAAGTAGCCTTGTTCCAGAGGCGAGTAATTGTACGTAGACCTTGTACAGAGAGAGTCATAGTACGTAGCATTGTAAGAGCGCGTCATAGTACGATAGCGGCAGGATAGTTACGTAGACCTTGTACACCCCCCCCTCCCCCCCCCCCCCCCCCCCCAGCCCCCTCCCCCCCCCCCCCCCCCGCCCCCCCCCCCCCCCCCCCCCCTCCCCCCCCCCGCTCCCCCCCCACCCTCCGTCGCCCCCCCCCCCCCCCACCCCCTGAGTTGGTTTGTTTGGACTTATGCGCGGGTTCTGTTGAGCTATGTCCCCCCCCCCCGTGCCCCCCCCCCCGTCTCACATACATAAAGTGGGGCCCAGGGTTCCAGTCGAGGGCTGTGGTTATCCCCTCCGCCGGCGTTCACACTGAGGGAGGGGGTTTGTGGGGGCCACGCGCCGACCTACCTCAACCTTGGACAGCGTATGGACATTTTTGGGTGGTCTAGCGTGTGAACTGTTGCTGCTTCACAGTTCCACACCAATTATTTTAAGTTGCGGGAGGGCCCCGCGAAGTGGGTCGTAGTATCATGACTCTGGGGCAACTTGTGGATACAGTTTTTCCCCCATTCCACACAACATTTTAACATATCAATTTAATTCTATATTTTTTTTATATACTTTTAACGCTTGATATACTATTTTTTTTTTTTTTTATTAAATAATATTTCATATATTATCTTTAATAATCCTAGCTATATAGTGACACTCACTCACTAATCATCGTGTGTGCCTGTGCTCCCTCTGCCCTACTCCTTTAACAATCTTCTTCATCAACCTATATACACCGCACCCGCGCCAGACACATCGCCATGTACTCTAAGAGATCACGTGCGCTAATATGCTCTAGAGTGTGTGTGTTCTCGTGTGTGTAGTGTTCCCCGCGCCTACACTCTAGAGATATAGAAATATGATACGAGGCGTGTTTCGTCTCCCCCGTCTACGCTTGATCCTAACAAATCACGTAATCACATTGTGAAAGCACTCGCTCGCACGCACGCTCACAACATACTTCACTTAAAAGCGCTATGTAACTAATTTTGTGTCTGCCTAAGTATCTTAGTAATTCTATGCGAGACTATGTTCTGTAGATATAGTACGCACGCACGCTCACTCTCTCGCTCAGATAGCGCCATAGTGATGTGGTATCGTGTGTCTCACACGCTCGCACGCACGCTCATGATAGAGATGATAGTGTGTGTGTGTGTTTGTTTACTGTCGATATGTGCCTATTTTAATGTTATTATATGGTTCATTGTGTGTATAGAGATAGTGTGTGTAGTAGCTGTTAATGATAGTGAATATCAGAAGCGCCCTTCCTCCTCCTCGCTCCCCTCCCTATATTTCCCCACCTCTCCCTATAGATGTGTATGCGTAGCCTTTGTACAGAGCGCGTCATAGTACATAGCGCATCATAGTACTCAGCCTTGTACAGAGAGTGTTTTGCTATGATATGATAGAGGATAGAGAGGAGTTGTCAGACGCGTAGTTGTGTGAGCTCTCGCCTTGTTAGACTCGGAGAGAGGGCTGCGCGGGCATTGATTGGTGATTTGAAGTTGTGTCTGTGTGGCTGCGGCGGAGGATCTCGTCACGTTCAGGCGGAGAGGCTCTTTGTATTATATAGCAGCACACTCGCTGTACGTCTCGCACGTCTGTGATCGTAATAGCCTTGTACAGACGGCTCACGCTCTGCTCACTCCAATTTTCCTCCGTACAACACTATCACTCCACTCCCACTTCATATCTCCCTCTCACACTCTATTAACCAACTTCTCTTTCTCCCCCAAAACCACCCAATTTGCTCTACATCCCTTAATTATTTAAACCTCCCCAAGTATAATTCCTCAACCCTCCCTCCCAAAATTACTCCCAACCCCCCCCCACTCCCCCCCCCCCAAAAATCTGTATCTCTGGCTATCATTTATCTATAAGATAATAAAAAAAACCCACCCCACTTTTTAATTAATAATCCCACCCCTCTCTCCCCCCTCAACTCGACCAAAGCAACCCCCCCCCCCCCCCCTTACTATTAAAACCACCCCCCACCCGCTCCCCACGCACTAATAAGACCACTCACCCCCCCCCCCCCCCCCCCCCCCCCCCCCCCCCCCCCCCTCCCCCTCTTACTCACTCTCCATTTCTTGTCACGCACACTCTCGCTCCCACACACATCTATATATTTAAATCTCTACCACAAAACTACTCCAATTATGTGTGTGTGTGTACTATAGATGATAAATGTGCCCTTATCTTAATATAGACTTAGCACGCTCAAATAAACTACTTCCACCCTCGCTCACACGCACCGCTATGTTATCTATACATATCTTTTACTAATAGATAAGAGACGCACCCCCCTCTTCTCGAGATAGATAGAGAGTGTGTGTGTGTTATCACGCTCACGCACTCGTCACTCTAGCTCTTAGACACTCTCTCTCAGCAATGTACATCGCGCACCTCTCTAACCGCGCACAATAGAGATAGACTCTTCCAATACCATCTTCTAAATAACTTGTGTACTTAGTATAAACTCCATCGCGCCGCTAAACCACTCCCCACTCTCACCCCTTAGCCCCTTCACCATATCTCTACCAAACTCAGAGATATCCCTCCCTCCTCCCCCCTAGCACTCGTGTGTGTGTTTTTTATGCGAACTCATATCTCCTAACATACTCTCACATTCCCCAGTGGAGCACCAGCTCACCTCACTCGCTGTGTGTGTGTGTATACATACTAGAAAGCAATCTGAGGATGAGATGAGATTACTAGTCATGTGTGTGTGTGTGTCGTTATCTGTTGATACGTGAAAGTTTAGTGTAGACGCTTTATTGTGTGTGTGTTTTCCTGTAGAGTCTCTGCGGAAGGTGAATCTCTGGCGCTCGTGAGTACATGCTACGTACTATGACGCTCTCTGTACAAGTCTACTTACTATGACTCTTCTCTTTAAAATTCTATAACTATTACTCTCACATTACAATTCTACTTACAATTACTCTTTCTAACAATTCAACTAACTATTACTCCGCACAACGCGAATCTGTAATATAGAGATATAGATATTACTGTGTCACATTATATAGAGCAGCATTACTACCGTGTGTTTTTCTCGTCTTCTATAAGAGATTCACTGTTTGATTATAGAGATAATTTGTGTGTGTGTTCGCTACTTACAAATATTCTCACATACCAATTGACCAACGTACTCTCTGGTTGACCCCACCTCTCTCTCTGCACATATATGTCTCCCCCCATCTCCACCCACCATCTCAACCCTAGTAATGAATGTGTGTCACGCTCACACGCTTCACTCTCTCGCTCTCGCTCTCCACTCGCTCTCGCATACTTGTGTCTGTATTATGTCGCTCATCTCGCTCGCGCTCTCGCAGACTTATGCCATATGATAGAGATTCTTGTGTATGTGCATATAGTAATAGATGTGTATGATGTCATTAGTGGGTACTATGATGCGCTCTGTAACCAAGGTCGCACGCCTCACGCTAGATATATATGTGATATGTGTGTTCCAAGGCTACGTACACCTCCCTCCCCCCCCGGTGTGTGTCACTATGACGCCGCGCAGAGACATAGCGAGTTGTTTGATCAGGATGGTGTTGTGTTGCTTGGGCGTATGACGGGGCGTTGTCTTCGTTTGTGGTTGTTATTTGAATTTGTGAGAGTTGCGAGAGAGAAGTATGAAGGCATTCGCGCGTGGGGTTTGGTGAGTGGTCTTGACAAGGCTAAGTGCTTTGCAAGCGCTCTGGTTACAGGCTACGTGCTAAGAACGACGCTTGTACAAGGCTACGTGCTATGACGCGCTCTGTACATTGGCTAGTGCTATGACGCGATATGTTACAAGGGCTAGCGTGCGCTATTGACAGCGCTCTGTACAAGGCTACGTGCTTTGACGCTTGTACATAGGCTACGTGCTATGACGCGCTCTGTACTAAGGCTACGTGCTATGTTGCGCTCTGGACAAGTCTACGTACGATCCGGGCGCTTACGGTACTATGACGCGGGGACCTCCTCTGTACAAGGCTACGTACTATGAAGCGGCTTGTACAGGCTAGTCGTACTATGACGCGCTCTGATACTAAGGCTACGTTTTGTTATGACCGCCTCTGTACAAGGACTAGCTTACTTATGTCGCGCTACCTGTACGCCAAGGCTATCGTAGACTATGACGCGCTTCTGTACCTCAAGGATACGTACTATGAGCGCTCCTGTACAAGGGCTACGGTACTATGACGCGCTCTGTACAAGGATAGTACTATGACACGCTATGTCACATGGCTACGTACTATGACGCGCTATGCACAAGGCTACGTACTATGACGCGCTCTGTACCAGGCTAGGTACTATGAAGCGCTCTGTACAAGGCTACGTACGATCCGGCGCTACGTACTATGACGCGCTCTGTACAAGGCTAAGTACGATCCGGCGCTACGTACTATGACCGCGCCTCTGTACAAGGCTTGTTGTCACGATCCGGCGCTTACGTACTTATGCAAGCGCTCTGTACAGTGCGAGTATATTGGCGCTAGCGTACTATGACGCGCTCTGTACAAGGCTACGTACGATCCGGCGCTACGTACTATGACGCGCTCTGTACAAGGCTACGTACTATGACGCGCTCTGTACAAGGCTACGTACTATGACGCGCTCTGTACAAGGCTACGTACTATGACGCGCTCTGTACAAGGCTACGTACTATGACGCGCTCTGTACAAGGCTACGTACGATCCGGCGCTACGTACTATGACGCGCTCTGTACAAGGCTACGTACGATCCGGCGCTACGTACTATGACGCGCTCTGTACACAAGGGTAGACATACTATGAGGCGCTCTGTTACTAAGTCTACGTACTGTGACGCGCTCTGTACAAGGCTACGTACTATGACGCGATCTGTACAAGTCTTAGTACGTTCCGGCGCTACGTACTATGACGCGCTCTGTACAAGGCTACGTACGATCCGGCGCTACGTACTATGACGCGCTCTGTACAAGGCTACGTACTATGACGCGCTCTGTACAAGGCTACGTACTATGACGCGCTCTGTACAAGGCTACGTACTATGACGCGCTCTGTACAAGGCTACGTACTGTGACGCGCTCTGTACAAGGCTACGTACTATGACGCGATCTGTACAAGGCATCGTACTATGACGCGCTCTCTGTACATAGGCTACGTTACCTATGTCGGCTCTGTACAAGGCATACGTACTATGACGCGCTCTGTGCAAGGCTACGTACTATGACGCGCTATGTACAAGGGCTTACGTACGTCAATCCGGTCGCTAGTACTATGACGCGCTCTGTATAAGGCTGGCTCGCGCTCTCTTTCCGGCCCTACGTACTATGACGCGCTCTGTACAAGGCTTAGTAATATCCGGCGCTACGTACTATGACGCGCTCTGTACAAGGCTGAGTACTATCCGGCGCTACGTACTATGACGCGCTCTGTACAAGGCTGAGTACTATCCGGCGCTACGTACTATGACGCGCTCTGTACAAGGCTGAGTACTATCCGGCGCTACGTACTATGACGCGCTCTGTACAAGGCTACGGCTACTATGAGCGCTCTGTCAAGGCTACGACTAGCGCGCCGAAAAAGGCTACGATATGACGCGTTTGTCAAGGTACTACTTTGACGCGCTCGTAAAAGGTAGTACATCCGGCGTACGTACTATGACCCTCTGTAAAGGTCGTACAGCCCCCTTGAAACAAGGCTAGTACATACGCCTCTGTAAAAGGGACACTAGACGGCTCTGAACAAGGGCAAACGTACATGGGGCCCCCTTTTAAAAGGTACTTTGACGCGCCGTACAAGGCTAAATATCCCGTTTGTACAAGGGTTTGACTGTCCCCCTTTTAACGGCTTTTTATTTTGACGCGCTCTGTACAAGGCAAATTAAAGACGCGTCTGTACAAGGTAGAAAATGGGAGACGCGCTCTTACAAGGTTTGTACTGGGTACTCCCCCTCGGGAAACAAGGCACGTCTATGAGCGCTTGTAAAAGGGCTATTCATTCCCCACGTAAAATGACGCGCCGTCAAGCTACGACTTTTTGGCGCAGTACTATGACCGCTCTGTACAGGGCTGGTACACCGGCGCTACGTACTATACGCGCTGTAAAAGGGCTCTACATGACCCCTCTGAAAAAAGGCTACTCTTCGCGTACGTACTATGACCCTCTGAAAAGGCTGACAAAATCCCCTATACTATGACGCGCTTGTAAAGGCTACCCGGGACAAGACGCGTCTGTACAAGGCTAGTACATCGGGCCTACGAAACTATGAGCGCCGTAAAAGGCTGTATTCCCGGGCTACGTACAGACGCGCTCTGACAGGCTAGTACAAACTTGACGCGCTCTGAAAAGGCTAGTCATGGCGCTGTACGACACCCTGACGGTTTGGTACAAGGGCTACGTACTATGACCGCTCTGTACAAGGCTACGTTTCAGACCGCTCTACAAGGCTCGTACAAGGCTTTTTAGGATGGCCCCTACGTACTATGACGCGCCTGTAAAATGCTTTTATATCGCGCTTTAAATT
>JAODAL010086440.1:0-10252 GCA_025379985.1 Phyllomedusa bahiana | reverse complement strand
AAGTTTAACAGCATTTGGACGGTGTAATAAAAAAGTGGCCTGAGTGTAAATTTTGCTTACAAAAAAATACAAAAAAGAAACCTATCCCCTTTTAAAACAAGCTACAACCAAAATCTCGATTTGACCCATATGGGTTACACATATCCTATCTTTGTGGTAACGGTGGAATCTACTGACACTATATGGTGTGTGGGGGTTCACCTCTGTCACAGGGACAAAAGACACCAGATAGTTCAACTTAAATGGGTTTTTATTTAAGGAAGTCCAAACAGAACAGAAATAGCTTGATTTCAGCAGGGTGCAAACGACATAAAAAATAACCTTGCTTCAGGCATCAAAAGGGTTAACAGAAAACAGTTTCAGCTCACCATAACAGTCTCTCAGCACACCTGACTTCCTAGCTTTATAGGCCAAGGAAATCCTTTGACAGATATGTTGGAACAGTCATCCCACCCAGATCTAAGACTGCTCCAGTAAAAGCCAGCCCGGAATACCACCGCTCTAAGCATTGATGTTAAAATAAACAAGATATCTGCAACCTAAGGTTGCAGACCTATTTACTCGGCTTACTTCACCACAGCCCTAAGGTACAGTGACACATATAGGCCGTCGATGAACAGGCCTTGTGCCTTGTCACAAGTGATACGTTTGTTATTCATAAGGCAAAAGTTGTTTACCGTATTTTTCGGACTACAAAACACGCTTTTTTGGGCGGAAGGTAGGGGTACATCTTATAGTCCGAATGTATTATCTCTAGCCGGCTGGAGGCTGCAGGGGGGCGGTGCTATGTGAAGAAGGTGGTGGATTTAAAGGGTTAAATCCCACCACCAGCTTCCTGCAGCATTGCTGCCCTCCAGCCTCCTCCCAGCCCGAGATAGTACTGTGCAGCTCCATCCCTGCTGTTAGCACTTTAAACGCCACGGCATATAGCTGGATGAGGACCGTTCCTGCCTCTGATAACCCGCCCTGCAATGTAATTGCAGGGGGGATCGGTTGCCAGGGCTGTTGGAAGCGTACACCTATTACACAGTTGTGTAATAAGTAGTGAATAAATGAAGTGTAATGAAAATCCTATATACAGCAGCACTGTAGTACTGCTCTATATAGGACAAGGAATTGTGCCCCTTGGTGGTCATCAAAGTGTTGGCCAGAGTAAAGAGAGGTGGTCAGCAAGATAGAAAACCTTCTGTTAACAAGCAATAGATAAGAATTGCTCTAACTGTGAAAGATAGCAAAATCCAAACAGCAATGTATTTGTTAATAGTCTTTATCTACGTTTGCTACATATTTAAAGCTGATCGATGTGGTGAGAAAAACTCTCCAAAGGTGATAATTTAGAGTCAAATTGTACCTCTAATTAATTTTTACCAGATCTAGAGAACTTCAGAGTTAGATCTCTCAATCAGAGAAGCCCTCAGATCCTGTTTCCATTCACACAGCCATTTAGTTAAATTATACAATTCTCTCAGTCTGCAGCTGCCACTAGAGGGAGCTCAATGTATATGGATTTCTTTAGCTCCCATTTCACTCAATAATAAGTCAGTATGAAGGGAGCTTCCCTAACTGGATGTTTTGTCCTAAGCTACCCAGACGGAGCTATCCGGATGGGAGGAAACCTCTCTTAAGTATTCCTGTGGACATAATTAACATTAGGCAAAAATACTACACAGTAAGCTACTGATTTTTGTAAATCCATTATTTGCAGGTAGAAGATTAGCGCACACATATTGCATCTCATTTACAGTTGTAAGGTAAAGTGGATGCTTTCAAATCTTATCATTACTATGTTGAAAATAATGTGTTTAGGTATATGGACAAGAAGACTGAACAGTGGCAGAAAAATGAAATTCCTCTTTTTAACGACATTAACTATATGCAAATTCATTATCAACAACGCACAATAAACACTAGGACAGGCGAATGGAGTTACTGAAGCAGCACCAGAGTATTTAATTACCAGAATCCCATTATCTCAAACCCTCGGAAAAATAAACTTTTATTTACCCTGCTTTAAAACTGCCTCTGTTTTAATTATTTTTTTTAATGACACAGACGGCCTGAGCGGGAAGCTGGTTTCTCAAAAAATTGAATGCTATTTAATCTCATAGGATTACATGTGTAATAAAATTATAATTTAAGCGACACTCATGATTATAAGAGATATGTAATATAGACCAGAGTTAAGGTTGAGGGATACCCAAAGGGCCAAAAGTAGGGCCAGCCTTAGGGGCATGTGCCTTGTGCACCTGCACAGGGAGCTACATTCTCCTCCAACTTTCTCCAAGGGGGCGCCACCTAGCCAAACCATTATTCACTTTATTTCCGGCTCATTGCAAGATTTCTAGGGTAGAAACAATGTCCCATTGTCCCTCTATGCTCCTCTAGTCTACACAGTAAGAGGAGAAGAGTAGAAGCAGCAAAATATACTATGAGTATTGCACTACTTGCAAGAAGGCTCAAAGAGTAATCGTAGATAACAGATACGTGTCACTGAGGTGACTTGGTGAAGTAAAGCCGGCATTCTTGTGTGTCAGTAAAACTAGATTACTGACACATGGCAGCATAGCATAGCTGTTCCAAGCACCTAATCCTGGCTGGCTTTTCTGGAGTGGCCAAAGTGATGGGTGGGAGTCCCATGTTCCAGGTAAGACTGATGCCAGGCACCATAAAAGCTGGGCCTACAAGTCAGCTAGATGGATGGTTCCTATATAGGAACTAAAAAGACCAACACATGGTGGTGCTGTGTTCACCTCTATCATTTGGGACTATGAGTTCTTTTGGAAACCCTGAAAGCCATACAAGACTGTGAGCTGTTCTTGTCTGCATGGACTGTGTAAAATTTATATTACGGGCTGAAGTCAAGCTTTGTGTTTTTTTGTTGATATTTTAGTTTGTGGCAAAAGCCAACCTGCCAATCGGAAAATAAAGGACTGTTGTCAAGCGGCCATCCAGCTGATTCTCACATACTCTCAACCTTTGAGACAGGAAGTTCCGTATCAGGAAAATGAAAATAGGGAGCATGCAAGAGACTCTGCAAGAAACTAGGACAGGTTGTATGTATGTACCTCATCATTAGCCATCTGAGAAGCAATGGGCCTATGAAAATGTACATTGTGTTGTGTGTTGCTGATTAACCACATGCCTTTTATTGCAGAAGATGCTGGTAATACTTCCACCTCAAAAACATTTCTTGAATCTGATTCTTTCTTAGCTTTTACTCAATAAAAATTCTAGTGTATGCCCACATCATCTCCCACCTGGACTACTGCAGCATTATTTTCTGTGGCCTCCTAGCTAACATTGTTGTATCTCTCCAATCCTTAACGCTGCCGCCTGTTCAATCCACTTATTCTCTTGATACTCCTCTGCCAATCCTTAACAACCATTGCCCAGCAAAGTCAGTTTACTATGAACCACCACATAGAAGATTGTTCATTACCTGATCGTGCCATACATCTCTGCCTTAGTCTCCCAATACCTCCCCTCATGTAATCTCTGATTGTCACAAAACCTCCTTCTCTGCTATCCTCTTGACAGCTCATCACACATCCGATTTTTCCCGTCCTTTTGATTAACAGAAGAAAGGGAAAGGGGAAAAGGAAGGGAAAAAGGTGCTCTTGGTGTAGTATATTAAACAAATATGTTGAGAAACCGTATATCAGCTGCACTATCACCTTTTAGTGTTGCACAAATTTGGTACACCATAGTTAAAAGCTTATTAACAGCATCCGGTAGTCATGCAGTTACATGCAATTGGCCTCCCCAGAAAAATTCCTCACTGTCCCTTCTCAGAATTCTCTAACAAACATGAACAATATATGGGTTGTAAATCCCATAGGATAGAAGGCTCAAATGGGTCGGCTAATGAGAAGGTATCAGATCTTTAGCCGGCCCCTTTGTGCTTTAAACAGCCTTCTATCCTATTGGATTTACAACCCATATATTGTTCATCCAAGATTTTTCCGCTGCATCTGTCATACTCAGGAACTCACTAGCCCAACAAATCATACTCACCTTCGAAACTCTTAACGGTGCATAAACACGACAAATATCAAAATACTCATCGGATTCTGAATCCGAAAACCGTATTGTCCGACAAATATTTTAACATGGTTTTCAATGTGGATATTAGAACGTTTTTCTAACACTATATTAACAGTCAAAGATTAGTCCCATTCATTTATATGGGGTTTTGGACACGGATCCGACATAGGAGAGTTTGGGGCACGTTTTTTTTGTTTTTACCTAAAGTATGTTGGAGGAACGAACATGTTCCAAGTTTTTTTGCAAAAATTTTGAAATCTGACCTCAAAAAATTAGTTGTGTGGACTACAACTCGGATTTTCAATTGAGGTACATGGCGATGGTTGGATTTGAAACTCCGAGTCCATGTCAAAAACCAACTGGAAATGTTTGCTGTCTAAAAGGACCCTTAAAGTTTCAGGAAAGCCTGCAATAACCCTACCTCTACTACATTACCATCCAAATAGTGTACTCAAATAACGTCTATCTTCTTTACTCCTTCTTGCAGATTCTAAACCCTTATTGTTGCCCTTAAACTTGGATTCAATTCCTTTTTACTATGATTCAGTGAAGTGTTTCTATGTCACTTGTGTCAAGCTTTGACTTTCAACTAAGCTACTTCTGTCTTCAGGTGCTTTGACGATCTTTGCAAACTTATATGTGATCAAGAAAACAATACACTTTGACGCACCCATCAACTTAGCAACTCGGGGCACAGATGCTCCCACCAGGCACCCAACAACATTATACACTCCTTTGAAAATGTGTGAGATTTTAGATATAATCTCTGTAAAAAAAGAAACAGTTTTTTCAACAGAATATGAAATAAAGCGCCGTAAACTACGTGAAGGGGAAACAAAGGAGACGCTACTGGTAATGTAAGAATGAGTTCAACCTATGTGAAATAGCAGAGTCTAATTATTTTTGCCAACCCCAGTAGTACTGTGAGGTTTATACATGGACATTGTCACAATGTCACATGTTAAAGCTTGTTATTGATATTACATATTTTATTATATAAGATATTTGTTTTATGCATTTATATAGCACCATAATATTTCACAGGGCCATACAGAGATTTTCATCATTCACATTGCTCCCTGACCTCACTGGGGCTCATAGTCTGAATTCCAAATTAACCTATTTCTTTTTTTGAGTGGGGGAGGAAACCCATGCAGACTTGTGGAGAACATACAAACTCCAAGCATATGTCCTTAGTGGGATCTGAACCCAGCACTACCGACCAACAGTGCTAACCACTGAGCCACTATGCTCAGATAGTTGTGGGCTATAACATGACCTATAGTTTGCTTCAAAACGTCTAGAAATGTAAAGGTAATTATGCAGCCTATTTGAGGAAGTGATGAGGGACATGGACAAAATTTGCTGCAGCACACATGGTAATCCAATTTTTTTCATGACATAGGGGAAGGGACATATCGTATGGGCTGGTGTAGTTTGTGTGCTAAGGCTGCTTTTTAGTTTTAGTATAGTCCAGTGTGTATGCTACTTTAACACATACGGTATCACATACCTAACTTTGTTGCAGACCAATTATAAACCAATAAAACAAAGGTGATGTGCCCTGCCACACTGCAAAAAAATGTCAGTAAAGGTTTGAAGAACTTGTTAAAGAGTTGAAGGTGTTGACTAGGCATCCAGATTTCTGTGTATCCTTGTAACTTACAGGATTTAAAGGATTATCATCTTGGTGCCATAGGGAAGAGATGAAGATACCTCAAGAGATAGAGGAAAATACAGCGCACTTGTGCATAACCAGTAAACTTTAGTAAGCGGCCAATTTAGCTAAATCGATGCGCTCACCTTTTAAAGCTGTACTGATATGGTACAGCTCATAACAGCGTATAGGAATAACACCAGGTAACGGCAAACAACTTTGTTTTTCTCAGTGTAAAGCAGCTCCGGACTCCTTCAGGCACACAGTCAGTGTAGACTCTGGGATAAGATATAAAGCAAAGAAAACTCTGCAAGGAGCAGAGCCAGCGAGGAAATCCACAACAAGCGCTAAACCCTTGGTAAGTAAATACCAGAAATGTAGTTTAAAATGTTAAAATATATAAACCATCTAATTATAGAATAGGTTTTGTGAGGGGTCAGTTCAAAAGGCAAGCACATGCATAGGGAATAATGTCCAAATAAAGCGATGTTTATTGTGAAGTCCACAGGAATCAAACAGAAATGCAGTTTATCTTCAGCATAACATGAATTCATATAACATAAAGTCCTTACTTCAGGTATCCAAAAGGCAATGGGTTATGCTCACCCACACACACCGTCAGGTTTACACAGCCTTATCGCACGGCAGTCCAAAGCTTCTGGTTGCAGGTCCAGAAGCACACCTCCAGACTTCCTGCACCAGCTGCCTTTTATTTGGCCGGTAAGAACTGGGCTGGAGTATTTAAGCGACCGTCCCACCCAGACTCTTGAGCCGCTCCATAAAAAACCCGACCCGGAACCTACAAAGAAAACTGCTCAGCAGCAATAACTGTTGCTGGCATTACACTAAATGGGTTTTTTATATCACCGAGGCCAGCCACCTCGGTGATAAATCCTTCCCGTCTATGACGGAACCTCTGACCCTTCTATATACCCCCCCTGCCAAAAGCTGAGGGGTTGGGCACCTTCTGCCACCATACAGTGCACCCTTGAGAGGACATCAGCATTACCATGCATCTTCCCTGGTCTGTGTTCCACAGAAAACCGGAAGTCTTGAAGTGCCAGGAACCATCTAGTGACCCGGGCATTGTTACCCTTTTTCTCTCACATCCATTTTAAAAGTGCGTGGTCTGACACCGACTTAAATTTCCTACCTAGCAGGTAGTATCTCAACGCATCCAGGGCCCACTTAATGGCTAAACACTCTTTCTCTATAATAGAGTAGTTTTTCTCACATGGGGACAATGTACTGCTCAAAGACACCATCTGGTGTTACTCCCCATTCATCTCCTGGGACAGGACAGCCCCCACCCCTACAACTGAGGCATCTGTTTGCACAATAAAGGGTCTAGAAAACACTGGCTGTTTACAGAGAGCTTGCTGCAGGTCCTGAAAAGCCTGCTCTCTTTCCAGGGATCACTTTACCATGGCCGATTTTGTGCCCTTAGTGAGGTCCGTCAAGGGTACTGCCACCTCGGCACAATGTGGGATGAACCTTCTGTAATACTCCACTATCCCCAAGAAGGCCCTGACCTGCTTTTTCGTGAGGGATTGAGGCCAGTTCTGGATAGCCTCCACTTTATTTATTTGGGGCTTTATCTCACCTCTGCCCACTATATAACCCAGGAATCTGGCTTCCTCCAAGCCCATGGCACATTTGTTGGGGTTTATAGTGAACCCGGCCTCCCTTAGAGCATCCAGCACTGCTTGTACCTTAGGCAGGTGACTCGCCCAGTCCCCGCTAAAACTGATGATGTCGTCAAGGTAAGCCGCTGCATACTTCCTCTGGGGACGCAATATAGGGTCCATGGCCCTCTGGAACGTAGCTGGTGCTCCCTGCAACCAAAACGGCATCCGTACACACTGGTATGACCTGTCTGGTGTGGAGAAAGCTGTCTTCTCCCTGGCTTCTCTAGACAGCGGGATTTGCCAGTACCCTTTTGTTAGGTCTAGCGTGGTAATATAGCGGGCTGGCCCTAGCCTCTCAATTAGTTCATCTACCCGGGGCATAGGGTAAGCATCGAACTTAGACACCTCATTGAGTTTGCGGAAGTCCTTGCAAAACCTCCATTCCCCATTCGGTTTTGATATCAGGACTATTGGACTGGACCAGCCACTCTTGGACTCCTCTAGTACCCCTAAATCTAACATCCGCTTCACCTCATTGGCCACTATTTCCCGACGGGCTTCAGGAATTCTATAGGGTTTCACATGTACCCGAACATGTGGTTCAGTCAGCACCTCATGCTCAATGCCCTTTACCAGCCCTGGTACCTCTGAGAACAGGTCCCTGTTACACTGCAGCAACTCCCTACATTTAGTGTTGAGCGATTATTATCGACAAAGTTGAAATCGGCACGGTTTATATGGTGATCGGTTTTTTTCGATCACGCGATAATTTAGGTGAAAATCTGCGCATAATCTATTAATATCGCGCTATTTTCAGCGCTTACTGTCATTTTGGCGGCCAGCAAATCAGCTTACAGAATAGAGCAGGGTGAGCTGGGTGTGCGACGTCATGACTGGGATGTGTACGGTTGCGATCGGCTGGAAAAATCACATGACCTCGTTTTACATAGAACAGCCCTTCCTGTTCTGCCTCAGTGTGTGTCTGTGTATCATAGGAGTAGGACGTGTGCTCGGTCTCTGTTAAAACAGCTCAGCGAAACTGTTCTATTTTTTAACACAGACAGCTATGCTTTTAGCTGTGAACATTAGAACTTAGGTAGATTAGAGATTTGCAGATTTTATTAACCCCTTAAGGACACGGCACTTTTTTTTTGGTGACGCGTTCGTTTTTCCCTCCTCGCCTTCTGAAAGCCATAACTTTTTTATTTTTCCACCTACATAGACACATGAGGGCTTTTATTTTTCAGGACAAGATGTAGTTTCTAATGGTGTTATTCACTATACTATAGAATATACTGCGAAACCGCGAAAAAATTCCAAGTGGGACAAATTGTGAAATAAAAAGTATTTTTGCCATGTTTGCGGGGGTTTTGCTTTTACGGCATTCAATCTTCGGTAAATATAATGTGTTATCTGTATTCTACAGGCTGATACAAATCCGGCAATATCAAACCTGTACGGTTACCGTTATGTTTTGGCACCGTAAAAAAATCCCAAACATTTTCTATTTTTAAAATTTGCACCACTGCGCTATTTTGTGCGACCAATAACTTTTGTGTACTAACACCTACGGACGTCAGTGAGGGGGCATTTTTTTGCGGGCTGAAGTGTAATTTTTATCGCTAGCAGTTTGGAATGCATGCGACTTTTTTGATCATTTTTATTGCATTTTTTGATTGACGTAAAATGACCAAAAAAACGCAATTTTGGTGTTTGGAATTTTTTTTCTTCTACGTTGTTCGGCGTACGCGATAAATGATGTTATTTTTATTAGATCAGACTTTTCGGATGCGGAGATACCAAATATGTGTAACTTTTTTATTATTTTAATGATTTTATTTGTAAAATGAGGAAAGGGGGGTGATTTGAACTTTTAATAATTTTTTTTTTTATACTTTAAAACTTAATTTTTTTTTTTTTTTACTGTAACATTTAGTCCCCCTATTGTGCTTGACCACTAGGGGGCGCGATTGTTAATACAACCTAATGCATTGCATAGGCAATTAATTAGGTTGTACAAAGATGGCGGTTTCCCCACTTCCTGTCTGCGGACGGAAGTGGGGCAAACCGGCCAGTGTAAGTGACGGGAGCCTTCACAGGGCTCCCCACCACCATGTCCGGTCGTCGGATCGGCGCAGCGTAGCTGCGCTGATGCCGATAATTGTAACGATCGGTGCGCGGCACCGATCGGCGTTCATTCAGACGCCACGGCCATCTTTGCCGCGGTGTCTGATGGGTTACACAGCGCCAGCGGGCAGAGCCACCCGCCAACGATGTTACCGCCGGGTGTTAGCTGCGATCAGCCCAGGGTCGTTAAGGGGTTAAAGGAGCATCTAGCCCTGTACTGTCGCGGGGGGGGTGGGGAGGGCCGGGCGCTGCGGGCGAACACAGACAGACAGACAGGCTCTTTAAAGGAGAGTGGATATTGTGCAGCCCAGACTTTGTTTAGACCCTTCATTGTATAGGTTTTTTTTTTTTTTTTTTTTCATATTCAAAAAAAGGAAATTTTATTTGAAAGTGAACAGACAGATGGTACAAACCAATATGCAGTTTTGACAATAATTATGAGGAGATACATTGTAGGCATGTTTCTACAGTCTTTGCATGAGTCCGTAGAACACGAGAGTCTTGGGACATTTTGGAACAGCCATATCATTCATAACAGAGGGTAATAGACAAGAAGCACATGAAGATATGTAATTAAAACTAAGAGTGTAGAACCATAGCTCACAGCAGTGGCGAGCTCCGAGTCAGATCTGGGTACACGTGATATGTCTGGATGTCTCCAGTCCTCCTACCCTCAAAAGAGTGAAAGAGGAGCAGAGTACTGCAGTAGTAAGACCTAGGGCAGAGTTGGTATCGCCCACCGAAAATCCAAAGCAACATTGCACGCGCACAATAAAGTTTTCCTTCCCCCTTGTCG
>JAODAL010086439.1:0-10252 GCA_025379985.1 Phyllomedusa bahiana | reverse complement strand
CAAACTGTGAAAAATGAGCTGGGTTCAAATACCTGCCTCACCACTATTTGAGCCGCCCCCCCCTGATGCCACACTTGCTGCCAGTTTCTCCATCTCCCACCAACCCACTTTACCGGGGACTGGTATTGCCCCCCCCCCACCTCTGCTTTGGCCCCCTTATACTTCATGCTGCTGTTGCTGGGGCTGTTCCCTTTCCAACTGGGGTCATTGTGCCACTCTCTGCCCATGCTGCTGCCCCCGTCACCCCCATCTCTGTCATTGTGCCACCCCTGGGCCCTATACTTTTTTCCCCACCTCCAGAATGTCATTGTGCCATTGTCTGCCCCTCATGCTGCTGCCCCCTCCCGTGACCTCCACACTTTTGTATTGGCCACTCTGTGGCCTACTTTTTTTTTTCCCACCCCCAAAAAAGTCTTTGTCCCACTGTCACCTCATGCTGCTGCGTGGCTGCGCCGTGACCTCCCTCTCTTCATTGTGCCACTCGGGGCCTCCCCTGTTTTGCCACCCCCAGAATGCATTGTGCCACTGCCCGCCCTCAGCGCTGCTGTGGCTGCTGGGGCCCCTCCACATGTATCATTGTGCCACTTTAAACCCTCTGCTGCTGCTCCCTCTCTCCACTCTTTTCATGTGCCACTCTGGGGCCTATACTGTTTTTGCCCCTCCAAATGTCTTTTTGCCACTTCTACCCAGCGCTGCTGGGCTGTGCCGTACCCCCACTCTTTCTTGTCCCTCTGGGGCCCCTACTCTTTTTTCCAAACCTCCAGAATGTCATTGTGCCACTGTCTAAATCATCGTTGTGGGGGCTGTCCTCACCCCCACTCTCTGACGTTGTGCCACTCTGGGGCCTTTTCCTTTTTTTTGCACCTCCAAAATGTCATGTGCCACTTTCGAACTCATGTGTGCTGGGCTGCTCCCGTAACCCCACACTTTTTAATTGTGCCCTTTGGGGCCCCTACCCTGTTTTTGCCCCCTTTTCCAGAATGTCATTGTCCCTCTTGACCTCATTGCGTGGCTGCCCCACACTCTGCACTGATGTTGCCAATGAGTTAGCTTTTTTTTTCCACTTTGCTGCCATGATTTACAGGCTATTTTCCCGCTTCATTTTTTGGTCATTTTTTGCCTCTTAAGTGCCCGGGGAATTTTATAGTGAAGCGATTCAAAGGGGCGGCAGTATCTCCGTTTCATAAAAAACACAACATGTATAAGACTGTGTTGAGGATTGCATTGGCTATCGAGATCGATCGATAGTCGATAGTCGGGCGATGGAAAAGGGTTTTCGATAGTAGCGTCGATTTGAGCGTGCCCATTAAATCATGGGAGAGCAACACCCCTTTCATTATTACCCCCAAACAAGGGGAGAAGTGAAATTAACATCCCAAGAGTCAAATGGTACTGTAAACTTAGGCAAACATTAGGTTATAAAAACAGAAAAAAAGTAAACCCTTTCATATCCCTGTCTTTCCCACACCTGCCCCTTAAACCTGCACACCCAAAATTGAAAAGTGCCAAAGGGCATATGATTTGAACCATATCAACTTGAACTGGACTTTGAATTCCCTTCCGGGCCACGCAGACCCCCAAACCCTGCATCCCCCCAGTTTTAAAAAAGGGGCCGGAAAAAGGAGTCTTTAAACCCCCATTTTAGTTTACTGGACATTGACTAACTTCCGGGGCCCACACATGAGCCCCAAACCGAAACCCCCCAATTTTTAAAAAGTGCCGGAAAAAGGAGTCTTTCAACCCCCTTTTTTAGTTTATGGCATTACTTACCTGTCCTGGCCACAGATGACCCAGGGGAGTTACAGGGGGTGGGGTGAGACCCCGGGTGGCGCCGTATCTTTTAAAGCAGGTTAAAATGCCCTGATGACGCAGCAACCAAAAAAATTTTCGTGTGAAGCAGGTGGGGAAGGGAAGTGTGAGAACTCCCCTTTCCTCAGTACACAGTCAATACCGGGTACGCGGGCCCCCTCCGTAGAGTGTGGACCAATTGAGCTTCACTTGGAAATACGGTGGTTAACGCTCCTGTTACCCCCAGGTCCCCTTTATTTTGGCTTTTTTTTTTCTCTTTTTTACTCACGTGGGGAGGAAAAAGGTTCTCTATATTTTGTTCTCTGCCCCGTGTCCATACCCCCATGTCCTTGAATCCCTACATTGGTCAAGATTTCCTGTACCTCCCTTGTACAATTAAGGGGAAATTTTTTTAACAGCTATTTTTGTACATGAAGTTTTTTAGACTTTAATTCTAAAAACACATTTTTAAAATAGGAGGGAATCCACCCGTCTTTTTTTCCTTTTTTTCATTGTTTAAATGGTTTGTTCAATACGGATTGTGCTATGTTAAAGACTTCAAAAAAAAAGTATTTTGCAATATGTGTCCATTAACAGGTTCTACCCCATTTGTTTCTGACG
Organism: Phyllomedusa bahiana; assembly: GCA_025379985.1. Classification (NCBI taxonomy): domain Eukaryota; kingdom Metazoa; phylum Chordata; class Amphibia; order Anura; family Hylidae; genus Phyllomedusa; species Phyllomedusa bahiana. The sequence continues at coordinate 7,843 of JAODAL010086439.1, read as the reverse complement.
ACCCCTTTAGCCCCCTTTGATAATTGTGAAGAACAAATGTTGTTAGAAACAACATTTTTTAAAAAAAGGGCCTGTAGTTAAACTGCATGTACAGCAAAAAGCCCAAAAATTCAAAGCTGACCCCTTTAGCCCCTTTGGCAATTGTGAAGAAAAATTTAAAGTTGAAACAACATTTTAGAAAATACCTCTGTATAGCTGCAGTCACAGCAAAAGCCCCAAAAATTAAAGCATGACCCTTGAGCCCCTTTGGAAATTGTGAAGAACAAATGTCTTTTTAAAAAAACATTTTTTTGAATAGGACCGTAGTAAGCTCATGTCACAGCAAAATCCCCCAAAAAATTTAAAACTACCATTGAGCCCCTTTTGGGAAATTGTGAAGAACAAATGTCTTAGAAAAAATTTTTTAAAAAGGACCTGTAATTGCTGCATTTCACAGCAAATGTCCCAAAAAATTTAAAGCATGACCCCTTTAGCCCCTTTGGACAATTTGGAAAACAAATGTTGTTAAAAAACAACATTTTTTTTGAATAGGACCGATTTTAAACTGCATGTCCCCAAAAAAAAGCCCCCAAAATTCAAAGCATGACCCATGACCCCTTTTTTACAATTGTGAAGAAAAAATGCTATTAGAAACAACTTTTTCGAATGGGGGGGGGGGCCTGTAGTATTGTGCATTTCAAAGCAAAATGCCCCCAAAAATTCAAAGCATGACCCCTTTAGCCCTTTTGGCAATTTGGGCGAAAAAATGTCTGTTAGAAACAAATTTTTTTATAAAGGACCCGTAGTATTGCTGCATTTTAAAGCAGCATGACCCAAAAAAATTATAAAAATGATTTCAGCCCCTGTTAAAAATGTGAGGGAGAAAAGCCCTTAGAAGCCACATTTCGTTCCAAAGGACCCTGAAAATTCTGTTCTCACGCTCATACCCCCCAAAAAATTATAAATATGACTTCTCAGCCACTATTAAAAATTGTGAGGGAGAAATCCACTTAGAACCACATTTCTGTTCCAAAGGACCATAGTTATAGCGTATCCACAGCAAAATGACCTCAAAACATTGACAATGGAAAAACTTCTTAAATAAAGTGAGTAAGGGGAAAACGGTGTTGTAAAGAAACCTTGCGTCTTTTTCATCTCCTCACAGCAAAAAACCCAAAATGAAATGTTGGGAAAAAGGAATAAAAAATTTTAGTAAAAATGATCATTTTAAAAAAAAATTTTTAAGAGGACCCTTTCTGTTTGAAAAAGGAAAGTGAATTTAACCGGGAACTAATCGGGGACCTCGGCAAATTGGGGCCAAACTTTCCCAAAACCATGCCTATTCATCTTGATGAAAATCAAACGATCCACATTTTCTGTGGAAAGCCGGATGCGTTTGTTGTAATGACTCCTCCACTGTGTGAAAGGGCCGCTCAATATGCACTGGTGCTAGGCAGGACAACCCTCTATGGGGTGAGAGCCACTGGGGGATTCGTCCATCCGGTACCCAGAAGTTAATGGGTCCGAACACAGCAAAAACCGGGGTTTAGACGCAGATAGTCGTGCACCTGTTTAAGCTGATCTCTGGGGTTTTTGGTGGTGCCCCCATTGCAGCGTTGGGAGGTGGGAAAAAAGATTGCCAGAAGTAAACCCCTTAGGATCTCCACTTGCCGCTGTGCCGCACGCCCACTTGGCACTCTAGCTGGCATCGCTGATGTTGTTCCACCGTGACATTTGGGGGAAAGTGAAGGACGCAACAGATGTCTCCGTTTATCAAATTTAAGGTCTCCATTTCCTGCATTTATCTCTAAATTTGGGGGGGTGGAAGGGAAAATGCTGATTTTTGTTTTTTTACCGGGGATCCCGGAGGGGCCCCCTAGTAACGTTGTTCTTTTGATGGCCCTTTAACAGGGAAAAGGGAGAAATGGAGCATCCAAACACTATGTGTAGATGGAGCCTGATTTCCCAAGCCCGGGTCGAGGGGACTAGAAATGTCTTCCCATTTCCTCCTCTGCCCCAAATTCGCCCAAACCCTTTCGAAGGCAGGGACTCGGAACATCAGTGTCAGGGAAAACCCCTCCTCCCCGCCTCCCCCACGCTTCAAAACCCGCCCTGATTGCCCGAATAGCACCCTGGAGGATGCGCCACCTTGCATAGCTCTGGACCCCCCAACCACGCCTAATGAAGACCGATGAAATTGTGAAAAAATGTCGGGGGTTGTGGATTTGACGGAGAAAAGGCTCCGTGCCGCACTGTTTCCGTCCCTCCTCCCCTCGCTGGCGGACCTGTTGTTCGAGTGTCCAACGATCGTTTCCGAACTAAGATCACCACAATCTATGCGACAAGGGGATTGTCCCCCACTGACCATTTGGGGGCTTTTCAAAACTGGCCAAGGATGTGCAGAGCTCTTTCACCTGCCCCCATTTGGGGGTTTAACACCCCAGTTCCGTACCGCTCTTGTAGGGCCCTGTGTCACTTCGTACTGCGTAATGGCATTTTCGCTGCGCCACAATCGCTGGGGCATGTGGAGGGTGGAATTCCAGCGTGTTTTCCACGTCAACAATGAGTCAAAGAACACGTAACGTTATGTTTTGGTATAATAAAAGATATTTTTTTGACTTTTCAATTTTTACCGTGGTGAAATAGAAATTTTGTTTTAAGATTTACGTAGATGCTGGTCAATGAACAATGGGGTGTGCAAAAGTCAAAAAACCGTAAAAGTTTTGTTTTGGTAAATAAACAATTTTTTGCACCTTTCAATTCACCTTGTGAATAAGAATTGGTTTTAAGATTTACGTAGATGCTGCGTCAATGAAAATGCGGGGTGTGCAAAAGTAAAAAAACACGTAACTGTTATGTTTTGGTATAATAAACGATTTTTTTTTGCCCCTTTAAATTTTCCCCTGTGGTGAATATAGAATTGCTTTTTTTAAGATTTACGTAAAAGGGCGCTAAAATGAACAATGCTGGGGTGCAAAAGTCAAAAAACACATAACTGTTTTTTTTTGATAAAATAAACGGTTTTTTTGACCTTCAATTCCCCTTGGAATTAGAATTGTGTTTTAAGATTTAATAGATGCTGCGTCAATAAACAATGCTGGGTGTGAAAAAGTCAAAAAAAATTTAATGTTATTTTTTTGAATAATTAAACGGTATTTTTTGCCCCTTTTCAATTCCCTGTGGTAATATAAAATTGGTTTTAAGATTTCGTAGATGCGCGTAAAAGAAAAATGCTGGGTGCGAAAAAACAAAAAAAACGTAACGTTTGTTTTGGTAAAATAAGGGTATTTTTTGCACCTTTCTTTCCCCTGTTGAATATAGAATTGCTGTTTTAAGATTTACGAAAATGCTGCGTAAATGAACAATGCTGGGTGGCAAAAGTCAAAAAAACCCGAATGTTATTTTTTTGGTTAATAACGATATTTTTTGCCCTTTTCAATTCCCCTGGGGTGATATAAATTGCTTTTTTAAGTTTTTAGTAGATGCGGTAATGAACAAGCTGGGTGTGCAAAAGTAAAAAAACACGAATGTTATGTTTTTTGGTATAAAAAACGATATTTTTTGCACCTTTTTTTTCACCTGTGGTGAATATAAAATTTGCTGTTTTAAGTTTTTGTAGAGCTGGTCAATGAACAATGCGGGGTGCAAAAGAAAAAAACACGTAATGTTTGTTTTGGTTTTAAAAAAACATTTTTTGCCCTTTAATTCCCCTGTGGTGAAATAGAATTGCTGTTTTAAGATTTTAAAGATGCGCTCAAGAACATGGGGGTGTGCAAAAGTCAAAAAACACTAACTGTTATGTTTTGATATAAAAAAACGGTTTTTTTTTGCAACTTTCAATTCACTTGGGGGTAAATATAGAATTGCGTTTTAAGTTTTTATGATGTGCGTCAATGAAAATGCGGGGTGTGAAAAGTCAAAAAACACGAAACTTTATTTTTTGGATAATAAACAATATTTTTTGCACCTTTCAATTCCCTGTGTTGAATATAAATTTGCTGTTTTAAGATTTATAGATTGCCAATAAAACAATGCGTGTGCAAAATAAAAAAACGAATGTTATTTTTTGGGTATAAAAAACGATATTTTTTGCACCTTTCAATTCCCTGTGGTGACTATAAAATTTTGCTTTTTTTAAGATTTACGTAGATGCGCGTCAATAAACAATTTTGGGGGGGTCGCAAAAGTCAAAAAAACACGTAATTTTATTTTTTGGTTAATAAACTATTTTTTGCATTTCAATTCACCTGTGGGAATATGAATTGCTTTTTTAAGTTTTACGTGATGCGCATCAATGAACAATGGGGTTGTGCAAAAGTCAAAAAAACGTAACTGTTTGTTTTGATTAATAACGTTTTTTTTTGACCTTTTTCAATTCACCGGGGGTGAAATAAAATTGCTGTTTTAAGTTTACGTAGATGCTGCGTAAATGAACAATGCTGGTTGTGCAAAAGTCAAAAACACGTAACTGTTTATGTTTTGGTATAATAAAACGGTTTTTTTTTGCCCCTTTTCAATTCACCTGGGGTAAATATAAAATTGTGTTTTAAGATTACGTAGATGCTGCGCAATGAAAAAATGCGGGTTGCAAAAGTAAAAAAAACACGTAATGTTATGTTTTGAATAATAACGGTTTTTTTTGCCCCCTTTAAATTTCCCCTGTGGTGAATCGAATTGCTTTTTTAAGATTTAGTAGATGGCGTCAATGAACAAGTGGGTGCGCAAAAGTAAAAAAAACACGTAACTTGATGTTTTGTACGATACACGGTATTTTTGGAAACAAAAAACCCTGTGCGACTAAAGATTGCTGGATTGTAATTTAATGAAAAGTGGTATATCAACATCACAGGGTAATGGGTAAAATTGAAAATAAAACCCCTATTGAAATGTATACTGATAATAAAATGGAGTTTGCAGCTAACAAAGAGACCCCCAGTTACTAAAATGAGTGTATCCATTAAATTTAGGCTGCCCCAAAACCAGGAAATATTTCAATAGCAAAAATGTTAAAAATAAAGATATTCCCCTACAATGTTACATAAGTCTTGGGAAACTTTATCCCGTGTTCTTTTAATGGCTTGTTGTGTTGCCCCCAGCCCCCCCCCCCCCCCCCTTTCCCCCGCCGTGAATTTACGCGGTAGATGTGCTTTAAAAACTCTAGTAAATACATAAAAGTTCAAATCTTAATCTAACAAATTGGAAGGATCACAGCTAATAGTGAGGTTTTTCTGTGCAGAAATTGATATTTTTTGGGGACTTTTGGCCCCCAGGCAGAGGCAGGTCCTATCCCTATGAACCTGAGAGACACTGAGGCTGAAAAAGGAAAGTGTTTAAAGGAAACGAGGTATGTTTTTTTTCCAGCCAAACGAAAACCCTACACACCCAGTCATGACGTCGCACACCACTCACCCCGCTCTATTCTGTAAAAATTTATTTGCTGGCCGCCAAAATTTTCAGGAAGCGCCGAAAAAAAGGGGCATTTTAAAAGAGATGCACAATTTTTAAACCCTTAAATTTTCCCTGATCTGGAAATTTCGTTACCAAAAAAACTTGCCGATTTTAAATTTGTCGATAAAAAAACGCTCAACACTAAGAGACCAAACCAAGCTCCCTCTGCATATTTAAGCATGGCACAACGTTCTACAGCACCCTGCAGGCTCTGTGCAGCCTGGAAATAGCTGTTTTTAAACACGATTCGTCCCGAAGAAATTCGGACCGAAACGAATTTTGTCGGAAAATTCGGCGAAGTCACCGAATCGAATTTTTGAGAAATACGCCCATCTCTAATTATGGCATTGGAGTAAAAAATTTGTTTTTCATTGCAATTTGTTTTTGTTTTATTATTACAACATTAATATGTAGTTTTAATTTTTTCCAACAATATATAGAATGACTCCGTGGCAGTCACCACTCATTTCCTTCAATATTTTTGAAAACAAGGCGCATACAATGGTAGCAAGAGTAGACACAATGGAGATGGCCTACGGCCATTTCACGTTCACTGACGCTTTCTTGTGAACCCGTCTTTAAATCTCCCACCCCCTGTCAATCATAATAAAAGCAGGTTCACTCACAATGAACAAATTTACAACAATAGTATAAAAACATTATAAAAATACTACAAAAATGGTGATAAATCATTGTGATCTTTTAGTTAAAGTGGACCCAATGCTTCATTGCCATCAGGAATCAAGGTTCTTCTTGATCACATACAAAGACTGACCATAAACAAGAACAGGTGGGGGCTTACAGAAAGACTTCCTGATAGGAGACACAATTTTTTTACCTAAAATGAGGACAATTGGCTTCTACCTCATGGGGGTTTTTGCCTTCCTCTTAATCAACACTTTAGCACAACAGGCTGAACTGGATGGACATCTGTCTTTTTTCGGGCTTCCAGACTATGTAACTATGTAACTTCAAGATGCAACTATGTTCTTTTTTCCCAGAAGGTTTTGCCCTGTTGAATTGAATTAGGCAATTGTGAGCTGTTGGTTATTAAGAAATCAGGGGTGTAACTACAGAACCCTGGGCCCAATAACAAACTTTTGGACCCCCCATGGCATCCCTCCTCTGCTTCCCCATCCCTCCCTCCGACCACAAACATTTACTGTGATCTCTTAAGTCATGCACTTACTAGAAAATGCAAGCAGCAAACACCGCACCATATCCCCATCATACTGCTACCAAACAAATCACCCTCGACCAAGACCAACATTACCAATTACGCTACTACTTATGGACCTGATTATACCGCCACAACATGACCACAAATTACCACCACATAGTGACTGAATAATACACTTATACGATCACTGAATAATACCCTTATACCAGTGTTTCTCAACTCCAGTCCTCAAGACCCACCAACAGGTTATGTTTTCAGGATCTCCCACTGAATGCACTGACAATAATTATATCACCTGTGCAATACTGAGGAAATCCTGAAAACTTGGCCTGTTGGTGGGTCTTGAGGACTGGAGTTGAGAAACACTGCCTTATACTATCACTGAATAAAAACCATTGTATAAAGACCAATATTACTGCTCTATTGTGACCATACAGTGGTACATACCAGTGTACACAGGCTCAGCAGACTTTATACTGCCGCCATACAGTGACCATATAGTGGTAAATACCAGTGTACACAGGCTCTGCTGACATAAGGGATTATAAGGCAGTTACCTCTTGTGACTCAAAGGTGATGTTTCTCTGATGAGTCGTTTCCAACACCTCCATCACTGTCCTCCACCTCTTTAAAACTTCTCAGGGGTGGGAGAGCGGGTACAGACCATAGCTTTAAGGCCCAGTCTCCTAAAGAGGAGAAATGGAGGATTCACCCCTCTGGATATTGTATTACAGCTATGGTCTGTACTCCTCAGAACCATATTACCAGGTAGGTAGACCCCCATAAGGTTGGTAGGCCCTAGGTAGGTAGGTTGGTAGGCTCCAGGTAGGTAGGTAGGCAATACTTAGGCCACAGATAGGTATATAAGTCCAAGTTAGGTAGGTAGGCTACAGGTAGATAGGTAGATTGGCCCTAAGTAGACAGTAGTTAGGCCCCAGTTAGGTAGGAGGTCTACAGGTAGATAGGTAGGCTTTAGGTAGGCCCCAGGTAGCTAAGTAGGCTGTTACTAGGCCCCAGATAGCTAGGTAGGTAGGCTATAGGTGGGCCCCGCATAGATATGTAGGTAGGCAGGCTATAGGTGGGGCCCACATAGGGTGGGAGGTAGGCTATAGGTGGGGCCTACATAGGTAGGTAGACTTTAGGTGGACCACACATAGGTAGGTAGGTATATAGGCTATAGTGGGCCCCCAAATAGGTAGGCAGGCTTCAGGTAGGTTATAGGGGCCCTCACATAGA